>JAHWFO010088241.1:1422-29982 GCA_023313115.1 Rhysida immarginata | reverse complement strand
CCACTCCCGAGGGGTGGGGAAGCGAATTATGTCAAAATTTCCAATGGGAAACAAATTTTTTATAGGAAACCTTGGTATCAAATACCATTGATTTGACTTCATTATTCATGTAAATTATTTCGCAGATGGTGCTACCATCGAAAGAATACGGAGAAGTTCATTTATTCGTTTATTGTTAAGCAGAAACTACGTTTGGCGTTACCCAGGATTACAGCGCCATCTGTGGCCGAAATAACTCGAATCGTAGGTCAGATTGGGGTAATTTTTTCTGGAGAATCCGAATCTGCAATAAAAAATGGGGGTTCTCATTTAAATTTTTTTACTCCTCCCTCTCCCACCTCCAGGGGGTGGGGGTGGGGGTCGAGTCTGGTATCATTAGATGTCCCCCTTCGAGACGAACATTTTTCATTCCACACTTTTTTTGATCCGATGTGTGGTTCTCGAGATATTTCAATGTCTTCAGATAAATTGAACACCCGGTATTTAATGTCATTTAAGGTAACGATGTTTGCCCGTTTAGGAGAGCAGCTTTATTGTTGTGGTATCTCCTCCGTATTTCTATTTCTTCTTTCAACAGTATTTTGCCTTTTTCATGCCCCTTCCACATGATTTTCATACATTCTTTCATTTCTGTCATACGATGTCTGGCCTTCAGAGGAGCCTTCTATAGGTCCGCAAATGACATTCAACATAAGGAGCACGTTTGCAGAAGGTAAACTGGTGTCTGGCATTAAGGCCAATAATATTTTACAGATTCAGTATCATCAACTGAAATCTGAGAAAGTTATTAAATATGTCGTGAGAAATGTAGATGTGATATATGAATTGGACGTATTTATAGAAGACCTTAAAAAGGCCAACTACTTCCCTGAGAAAGTGATTAGGCTTAAAAAAGCTAAAGGATCAATAGATATGCCAATGGTCCTGGTTCTGTTATCAAACACACAACATAATAAGACACTTAAAAGTGTGACCCGTATAGGGCCCTTAGCTATGAGTGTTGAAATGTTTCGTGGTAATAAGAAACCTTTACAATGTTATAATTGTCTACGCTTCGGCCACGTATCCATTGGGTTGTACGGAATCCCTCCGTTGTAACAAATGCGCCGAAGATCATCAGTCAAAAGACTACCAAGATCATCAGTCAAATATAAAAGGACAAGATCCTCCAAAATGTTTTCAATGCAATGGACAACACACCTCGAGTTACACAAAATGTCCTAAATATCCGCAAGTCAGGAGAGTACAAAGTGCTAAAGTGTCCCCGGAGATCTGCTATGCCTCAATGGTCTCCAAACAAGATAAGAGCATTAACGTGAATGCTTTACAACAAATGTATAAACAGATTGTCAGTGTATGCAATCTGTTAAACGAATTAGGCAAGAAAATGCCACTGATGAGTGAAATGCTTACGAATAAAACTGACAAATGGCTGATCGATGCTATTCTATTACTAATCGAAGCAAGCTTCGTTGCGTAATATGGAATGCCAGGCAGTGCTGCCGTTTTGTGGGAAATTTCCCGATTTGCGGGAAATTTAACTTTTTACGGGATGTCTTGTGGGAAAAAGCAAAATGTGGGAAATGATGGGAAATTGTTAGATATAAAGAAAAAAATAAGTGTAAAAAATAAAAATATTTAAGTACTTTTAATTTTTCCAAAGAGAAATATCAAGAACAGATGAAGGGGCGGGGCGGGGGGGGGGGGGTGGAGTATGATAGAGATGCTTTGTAGTTGAAAAAAAGCTTTTCATTTTTTTTTTCTAAATGGCTTCAATCGATGTTTATAATGGTTGCGGGAAATCGGGACGCCTACTTGCGGGAAAAATCGACATCTTCTGGTGGCAGCACTGATGCCAGGGGTGTTCCCCGGAGGCGTATTGAGTTTTACAATTATCTAACCCAATGGGATATAGACATAGCATTTTTAAGTGAAACCCCCCTAAGGCCAAGCCGTGACTTCAGGCTGCCTGGATATTGTGTCTATCGTAAAGACAGAATTCTTACCACTACATTAAAGTCCTCGTCAGGAGGTTCAGCAATTATCATTAAGAAAAGCATTCAGCATCGGGAAGAACCAAACCAAGACTACATGGGTATAGAGGCTGCTTCTGCTATCATTACTGACGCCACACTGGGAGAGGTGAAACTAGTGGCTCTTTATAATTCGCCATAACATAAATTTGATTTTAAAGAGCTTGACGAACTGTTGTCCGGGAATATCTTTGTTATTATGGCGGGAGATTTGATTATTATTCTCGCACTGGAATTCAAGATGCCAATACAAAACGGTGTCCTTTTGTATGGCTAGGTGCAAAGGCAATCTGATATTATTGCAGTAGGCCCTGTAGATGATACATATTATTGTGATCATTCTCCTTCAAGCGATGTACTTAATATTGTGTTGCTGAAGGGCTTCTACAAGTCATTCAGTATCTTTACTGTTAATGATCTTTCTTCAGACCATAAACCAGTTGCACTAAATTTTGACAACGTAAACATTGACCTCAAACAAGACTGGAAGCTTTTTAGAGAAATTCTCAAAAATGGAGACCCATTTAATGACGTACATAATGCGAGTGACATAGATACCAATGTGAAAAGGCTTACAAAACGTATTAATGATGCTGTTGACTCTAGCACTTCACCCTTAGAGTTGCGGGAAGGCTATTCCGGAACAACACACCACTTTGGCCCCTGCTTCTCCGATAGAAGGGAATGTGAACCTAGCCCGTTCAGACTAATCGGCTCGTCGGGTCCCCTTTGGAGTCCCGGCTTTAGGGTTAGGCCATGCCTATATCCCCCCGTATCCCTGATGCCAATGTGCATCCCTTTGTTGGGCTCGGTGGTGGATGGAGAGCGAGGGGGCTGAATTTTTTCAACAACTCTGTGGAAACCAACAAAAACTCCCAAAACTTTTCTAAAGACAGACCTAGAAAATTAAAATGCAAACATCCAAAATTTCTTGAAATCTCTTGTTGTGATGGATCGAGTTTTAAAGGTGTATCTCCCTTTCTGATAGCCAAGGATATTAAAAGGATTATTGGCGATGTCAAGCAAGTAAATAGACTTCACAATGGCCACTTGCTTGTGGAAGTAAGAGAAGATTAACAGGCAAATGCTTTATTATCCTTGAAAAAATTTGCAGGTAAAGCTGTTGCAGTGCTCCTCACGCCACCTTTCATTTAGTGCCATTTACACACTAATCGTATTCATCAGTTTTTATTAGGGGACAACTCAGAAGAAAATAGACTTTAATCATCTATTTTTTAGTCAGTTAGTGCCCTTTACACACTAATGATTTACACAGCCCTATACTAATATTTCTTATTACGGGAGAACCCTGGCGAAAAATGTTTGTTTTTAAATTTATTAGTGATTTTAAAATCTCATAGTCATAATTTTTATTGTTTGTCCATCTTTCATTCAAGTTTTTAAAAATTTTTTTCATCTGATTTTTTAAAACTTTTGGCCCATAAACTGTGGGTTTTTAAACTTTCTGTCGGGCGCAAAATTGCCATAGCAGCCGACGCCCTAAAATTCCAACCAACCAACCAACCAACCTCACGCCACCCTTAATTTCAAGAAGGGCGTCTTTTCCTGTTTTGATCTTCAAGGCCTTGACGATGATACTTTGAAAAAAGAATTAAAAGATCAAAGGATAGTAGATATAAAAAGGATTATAGTAACGAAATGGTTCATTGATTCCAACACACGCCTTTATAGTAACCTTTGAGGGAACATTATTACCTGAAGTGATTTATCTTGGCTACATACGAGCAAGAATTGTTCCTATACAGACGAATTAGAATGTGTATATTACAAACCCTATGAGGTGTTTTAATTCTCAAAGGTATGGTCACTCAAGGTCAGAACTGTAAGAGCAACAGTGTATGTGGCAAATGTAGCCAATCTGATTATGAAACGGATGACTGTGTTAACCAACCTAAATGTAGAAATTGCTTGGGCCCTCATGCTGCCGTTTCTCGAGACTGCCCGGTTTGGAAAAAAGAAAAAGAAATTCAAAAAAATTAGAATTACAAATAACATCTCCTTTCTAGAGGCTCGACGTAAATTTGAACAAAATAATTCTTGCCCGTATACTTACTCCACAATTGTTAAATCCTCACAAAAGTTAAAATCGATAGGTACAGTAACAGATCTGAGCTTTTCTATAAAAGATTTTCCGGCCAATGCAGTTGAACCAAAACAAAGACAAATAATAAACAAAAGAGGACAACTTAGAGAAGCCTGTTGCGACTAACCTTCCGCTGTCCCCCACCTCTTCCCCTCAGTCCTCGTCTTTCCGTCCTCAATCCCCGTTAATTCCACCACCAAAAGAGGACACTAGGAAGCGATCCTCAGAGGAAAAGATTCACGCAAGATCCTTCATGCGCTGAAGAGGAAATGGAAGAATTAAAAGATACTACTGCTTAATTTATATAGAATGCGTATATTACAATGGAATATGAGAGGTTTTCCCCCTCGTCTCGAAGATCTATAGCTCCTTGTTAATGAATATGAAATTTCTGTCATGGCCTTGCAAGAGACTTTTTTTATTTCCAGCTCAATCTCCAAGGTTACTTGATTTGGATATTATCCGTAAAGAAAATATATCTGGTGAGAGAACTTGTGGAGGGGTAGCCATTTTAATTAACAGGAAACTTCCCTACAATATTATTTTGCTTGCCTCTCCTTTGCAATCGATAGCAGCAAAAATTCTCATAGGGAAAAATTTTTATTTGATGGTATGTTTGGTATATCTTCCACCCGAGGAGAAACTAGAAATGAAGAGTTTAAGCTCTCTAATTAAAGAACTACCTTCTCCCTTTTTACTTTTAGGTGACTTTAATGGACACAATCCTACTTGGGGCACACGTTACATCTCTAACAGAGGGCGTATAATTGAAAACATTATCCAAGAATTCAATATCAATTTACTTAACGAACCTGTATCCACGGATTTACACTTAAGTAATGGCACTCTCTCTAATCTGGATCTATCCTTATCATCTACCACTATCACGGCCCAATATTATTGGTCGATTTGTTCAGATTTACACGGCAGTGAACATTACCCAGTATTCATCGACATTTACACGTCTTATCGACCCTCTATTTTACCCAGATGGAATATAGCCAAAGCAGACTGGACAACTTTCCAATCTTTTTTAAATTTTGAAACCGATGTAAAACCTGAATCTATAGATGCAGCTACTGAATTATTTACTTCCCAAGTTCTTCAAGCAGCTGAAATTTCCATTCCTAAAATAAGAAGTTCCTCCTCAAAGATCCCAGTGCCTTGGTGGAATCAAGATTGTGCCCTGGCTATCCAAGAACGCAAAAAAGCCTTAAGCATTTTTAATTCGCAACCAACACAGGCGAATTTAATCTCATACAAGCAAAAAAGAGCCAGATGTCGAATTATTTCAGAAAGCAAGAAACTCTCGTGGAGACACTACATCTCCACAATAAATACAAATACTTCTTCAGCCATATGGAGGAAAATTAGGAAACTTAATAGGAAACCTACTTCTCAAAAATTTCCCTCACTAAAGTACAATGGAAATTTTGTATGCAGTCCAGAGACTACAGCGAATATCTTTGGTTCATTCTTTTCCTCTTCTTTTCAGTCCAAGAACTATACCCAGTCCTTTCAGCGACAGAAAAACTTAAGGGAATCTTATTCTTTAAATTTAACTCGCAGAAATTAGAACATTACAATTCTCCATTTTCTAAACAAGAACTTTTATCTGCGCTTAATCCACACATATTTCAGCTCCAGGTCCTGATATGATCATATACCCCTTCCTTAAATATTTGCCAAAAAAAGCATTGGATTACCTCCTTACACTATATAACGTCATCTGGGAATTTGGAGAAAACATTATAATCCCAATATCTAAACCAGGGAAAGATCCAACACTCCCATCGAGTTATCGTCCAGTAGCTTTAACCATCTGCATCTGTAAACGTTTAGAAAAAATGGTTTTAGTTCGATTAGTTTGGTTTTTAGAATCTAATAACCATATTTCAAATTATCAAAGCGGTTTCCGTTATTCCAGATCCACATTAGACCAACTAGTACGTATAGAGCACGAAATTCGTTTGGCTCAAAAATTTAAACATCATATGGTAACTATTTTTTGACTTGGAAAGGGCTTATGATTCTACCTGGAGATTTGGTATTGTTCAAAAACTATACGACTGTGGTCTAAGAGGCAATCTCCCACGATTCATAAAAAAAAACTTGTGTCGCGGGACACACGACCGAAGTGAAACTTCAAGTGCATGATAATAGTCCGTGAAAACAAGAATAGATGAAGGGAAAGAAGTACATGATAATACCCTCCTCCCTTCATCTGTTCTTGGTGAAAAACATTGGATGATGTAATCAGTAAAAAGGATTAGTTACGAATAATGATTAAAAACAATAATTTAAAACATGAAAGATTTATTAAAAAAAAAATCAAAGTATTTCATACAAATACAAGTTTTTTATCTAGCAACAGCACAATGTCTTATTTTAATTGTTAAAATTGTTATAAAAGCTTTGTTGAGGTGCCTTCCTCATATACATATTGGGGCTGATACTACACCAGTCCCCAAAAACCAGGTGTCAGTCCGATGGAAGGTTAATATCCTGTACTTCTGAAAAGTTGGTATGTCCGAGCTAAGGTCGACAATCGAACAGTGTAGTGGAACTTGAAGCATAGCTTCCATAATCTCACCCTTCATAATCATATTCCAAGGGAAATACACTGAACTAGAAAAGAAGCCTGATGTACCCACAAAGGGCATCCAAAGTATGAAAGAAAATTGCCTCCTCTTGGTGGAGGAAAATTTGATTGACGATTGTCTGAACTAGGAGTATATTACATAGTAAGCCACAGAAAAAACGAAAGAATTTATGAAACCCAGTAATCTGGGAAGATGACATTATCAATGTCATCAAAATTAACATCAAGGATATGTCTTGGATTACGAGGCCTTTTTCTATGTAGAGAATGTTTTAGAATGCCAGAGACTAGATCATTATCATGATTTGCCATAATAGGCAGCACGGTTTTCATGAGCTCTTGAACATATTTCCCAACATGGGTCATATCGAAATCATTATGAATGGAGTAATTGCGAGCAATTCTCCTATCTAATTGTGCAATAGCCCTTAAGGTAATGTTCTGGAAAGTTTGGAGTTCCTTCCATCTTGTCTTGCAAATCGTAGCCCAGACGGGCATACCATATAGCAAGATGACACGAATAATTATTTTGTATAACAGTAGTTTGTTATCAACACTGAGGACACTGTTACTACCCAACAGAGCAATTAAGCTAAATTTTGCTTTTTTGGCCTTGTTCATCGCATAAGTCACATGCATATTCCATGATAGTTTTGAATCAATAACAACGCCAAGGTATCTATAATTATCAACCCATTCCAAGTATTTGCCATATAACTTTAAGGAGTCAAGATTTCTCTTTTCCTTCTTAGTGATAAGCATTGCTTTGCATTTGTCGACATTCAGTTTTAATCGCCACTTGCTAAACCAGATTTCACATTTTTTAAGGGCTTTCTGCAAACGTAATACAATAACACTAGGCTGTCGTGCCCATGTCAGTATAGCAGCATCATCCGCATAAAAATATTGCTTGCAGTAAGAGATTTCAGGGAAGTCACGTATATAGTAATTGAACAGAACTGGCCCCAGCACTGATCCTTGTGGGACACCGCCATTTATCTCACAGGTATTAGATAATTCATCCCTAACTCGAGCCTGAAAAGATCTGTTGAACAGAAACGAGTGAACTAGACTAATTAAATCATGTGGGAAACCATCAGTTATCATTTTATTATAAGGCCTTCATACCAGACCTGATCAAAGGCTTTATGAACATCTAAGAAGATGACGCCGCAATACATCGAAAGATAAAGGGGAGTGTTAACATCCGCTTTAAGTCTCCAAACTTGGAGCTGGCAAGAATGTTCCGCCCGAAAACCAAATTGTTCTGCACGGATGAGATTATTGGTTGTGCAGAAATCTAAGAATCTTGTGAGAATTGTTCTCTCCAAGACTTTGGATATAGAAGACAGCAAACTGATAGGCCTGTAGCTTACAGGGTTTGCAAGATTTTGACCGGGTTTAGGGATACTTAGGACAACAGACTGTTTCCATGTATCCGGAAAGTAACAGTTATCCCAACAGTCGTTTATAATTTTAGTGATATCACTAGTTACATTTTGCGGTAAGTTTTTTAAGGCATTGTTATTAATAGTGTCTTTATCTGGTGCCTTCTTTTTCTTGAGTTTCTTAAAGCAATTTTGAATCTCAGCTACCTGTATTTTTTGTTTGGCCACATGACGGCTATGCTGCTTTCTACCATTCTGGATATTTCTAGTTTTTCTGGACGATCATCCTTTGGAGTCACAAATTGTTGTTTAAGTGAACCAGCAATAAGCTGTGCTTTGTCTTGGTCATTAGTTATGAAATGTCCATTAGTGTCTAAAAGCGGTGGAATGTTCATGGCCTTTTTGTTTTGTAAGGCTCGAATCATGCACCAGATAGTATTGTCCTGGGTTGACAAACTCCTCACCTTCTCATTCCATCTATCGTTACGAAGTTTATTTACTTCCTCATGTACTCTTCTTGTAAGTCGGTTATATTTGGTTTTAAGCAAAGGCTCTAGTGTTCGGTGCCATTGCCTCTTTACCCTGTTTCTCTGATCTATTAGATACTTGATTGCTGGAGTAAGAGCGAGATGATCAGGCCGTTTCACGTCTACTGGAGAAGCACAAGCATTGATGGCTTCAGTAATACGTGTAGTGACCCTTTCAACATTTATGTCTATCTCCTCCGTACTCTGCACGTCATTGAGTAGATTACTGTCATTTTTGAGAAGATCTCTGTAAAGTTTCCAATCTTGTTTAAGCCCCATTTGTTCTCTGACGTCAATATTAAGATTTTCAAAATTCAGTGCGACCGGTTTATGATCTGAAGATAAATCATCAACAGTAAAAATATCGAATGGCTTATAAAAGCCTTTCAGCAAAACAATATCAAGGACATCACTTGTAGTGAGTTGTCACAGTAATACATGTCGTTTACAGGACCTATCGCAATGATATCAGTTTTTCTCTGTATATATATAGATAATATGACACAGTTCTGATTATGACGTTTGGAGTTCCACTGCGAGTACTTAGCATTCAAGTCTCCCGCCATTTCCACTGGGATACTCCCAGAGAATAACTCATCGAGCTCGTCAACATCGATCTTATGCTTGGGAGAGTTGTAAAGAGCCAGGAATTTAATATCGCCAACAATAGTATCCGTGATAATAACAGAAGCAACCTCCATTCCTGTATACATTCGTATGAGGTCTTCCCGATGCCGAATGCCTCTTTTAACGATAATTGATGCACCTCCAGATGAGCTTTTGACATTGGGAGTAATAATTCTATCTTTGCGACAGACACAGTAGCTCGGGATTCTGAAGTCTTGGCCCGGCTTTAGATGTGTCTCACAAACAAATGCCACGTCTATATCCCATTTAATTAAATAGTTATAAAACTCGATACGCCTTCGGGGAATTCTCCTGGCGTTCCATATGACGCAACGAAGCTTACCTCTGTTAATAACAGTATAGCGTCGATCAGCCATAATCTCAGTGTTTGCTCGTAAGAATACCACTCATTTGTGGATATTTTTTGCCTTATTCATTATACAAATGGCGTATACTGCCTAGTTGTTTGCACATGTCTTGAATGTCATTTATGTTAAATCTTTTATCCGTTTTCGAGACTATTGAGGCATAGGATGTCTCCGGAGTAACTTTAGTTGGGACTCGTTTGACTTGCGGATATTTTGGGCATTTTGTATAACTGGATGTGTGCTGTCCATCGAATCTTATAGACTGTGGAGGATCTTGTCCTTTAACATTTGGGCAGTCTCGTGACTGGTGGTCTTTAGCACATTTGTTACAGCGAGGGGCTTCAGTACACCCTAGAGATATATGACCAAATCGTAAGCAATTAAAGCATTGTAATGGTCCCTTATTTCCACGGAACATTTCGATGGATACAGCTAAGGGTCCTATGCGAGTAACATTTCTTAGAATCTTGTTGTGCTCTGTGTTCGCTAACAGAACAAGAATCATGGGCATATCTATGGATCCTTTAGATTTTTTTATGTCTAATCACTTTCTCAGGAAAATAATTGACCTTTTTTAGGTCGTCCTTAAAATCGTTAAGGTCATAGGTCACGTCTACATTTCGTATAACGTATTTGAGGACTTTTTCCGATTTAAGTTGATAATGCTGAATCTTTAGCACGTTATCAGCCTTTATGCCAGACACCAATTTGCTATGCGTTTCGACAATCGAGCAGTGGAGTGGAAGAAACAATTGCGAGTGGTACTGAAGCAGAGCTCCCAAACTCACTCGTCACATGTATAGACCAGGGGAATTACACTGAGATAGGTGAGAAGCCTGAAAAACCCCGAAGGTCCTCCTCAAGATGATTGAAGAATATTCCCCTCATTCTGGGGATAAAAAGTTTGATTGAAGATTGTTATAGAAAAGGGGGAGAGCCAGAGGCGAACTAGGCTATCCAAAAATCGGGGAAGATAATATTCCTGACATCGTCGAAGTTAACTTCAAGGACATGGCTGGGCAAGCGATGTTTTAAGCGTTTCCTGTAGTCAGTAGGGTTGTGAATTTCAGACACCAACTGATTCCTGTGATTAAGCATCTTCGGCAGCATAGTCGTTATCGTATCCTGTACAAATTTGCCAATATGCGTCAACCCTAGATCCTCAAGGACGACGTTATTGTTGGCTACTCTACGATCCAGTTTCACAATTGCTGTCAGAGTAATATTTTGGAATGTCTGCAGCTCCTTCCACCTTGTTTTGCACACAGTAGCCCAAGCTGGCATACCATAAAGCAAGATCGTGCGGATGATCATTTTGTAGATGAGCAGCTTGTTATCAATGTCAAAAGCACTGTTACGACCAAGCAACGAGATCAGACTGAATTTGGCCCTCTTTGCCTTATTCAGCGCGTAGGAAACATGTTGATTCCATGTGAACCTAGAATCGATCACCACACCAAGGTATTTATATTCTTTGACCCAGTCTAGCATATTTCCTCTGGGTCTGTTTGTGAAGAACATAGCCTTACACTTGCCAACATTTAACTTCAGCCTCCATCTGTTGAACCATTTTTCGTAGAGATGCAGCGCTTTCTGCAAGCGAGAGATGACATGGGCAGGAACACGGGCAAAGGTTAAGATGGCCGCATCATCAGCGTGGAAGTAAAGTTTACACTTGTCGGGTTTTGGAAAGTCCTGGATAAAAAAATTGAACAAGGCTGGTCCCAGAACTGACCCCTGTGGGACACCGGCTTTAACCAGACATGATTGGGAGAGGGAGTCACCAATTTTAGCTCAAAAAGACCTGTCTGAGAGGAATGAGCGGACCAGCATGATAAGGTCATCTGGAAATCCAAATTTTATCATTTTATAAATGACACCATCATGCCAAACTTGATCGAAGGCCTTGCAAATGTCTAGGAAGATAATGCCACCATAGAGACTTGTTAAGAGAGGTTTTTGCGTCGACAGCAAGCCGCCATATTTGCATTTGGCAGGAGTGGTCCGTACGGAAACCAAACTGCTCATCACGAATAAGATCATTGGCAGAGCAGAATTCATTGAACCTTTTCAGAATTGTCCGTTCTAGAACCTTAGACATAGTTGATAAAAGGCTGATGGGCCTGTAACTTGCAGGCAATGAAGGGTTAAGACCTGGTTTAGGAATGCTAAGGATAATTGATTCCTTCCAGCCAGTAGGGAAATATCCGTGTTTCCAGCAGTCATTAATTAGTGTAACGACGTCAAGAATCAGGTTGGAAGATAGATTTTTAAGTGCATTATTTGTGATGGCATCCATTCCAGGGGCATTTTTATTCTTGACTTTCTTGATGATCTCGACAATTTCCATCGGGTAGATTGATCGCTCTATAGGAGCACGCCATCCCTCATAAAAATTGGAGCATATATCGCGAACCTCGCTGATTGCATGCTCTCCGTCAGGGGTAACTGGAATTGGGGTGATAAATTGATTGCTAAGTGATTCAGCAATTAATTGAGCTTTATCTTGGTCTGTAGTAGCAAGAGCAGTACCATCTGGAGAAAACAGGGGTGGGAATTTCGTTTTCTTACACTTAAGAGCTCTAATCATAGTCCAGAGAGAGTTGTCATGAGTTGAGAGATTCTTCAATTTGCTCGTCCATTTTTGCACTCGTATCTCTTACTTTTTCGTGGACCCACCTAGAAAGCCTATTATATTTTCCCTTAACGATGGGATCACGTGTACGCTGCCAAAGTCTTCGGAAGGCATTCCTCTCTGCAATAATTTGCCTAATACTTGGAGGAAGATCGAGATGGTCAGTATATTTAGGGTCTATAGGGCAAGCACTAGCAGACATCGCATTGTTGATGTTCTTGGTAATGTCATTGACTCTATCATTGATTTCATTGGTGCTGGAGGCATTCGCTGTAAAGCCATTGCTAGTTTTAAGGAGATCACGAAATAGTTTCCAATCCCGCCTTATAGGAAGCCGATTCAAGATGTCCATATTTAAGCCATTGAAGTTAAGGGCAACTGGAGATGGTCTGATGATAAATCGTCCACAGTGAATATATTGAACGGTTTGAAGACACCCCTGAGAATAGCAATATCTACGACATCGCTCGTGGGCGAGTGATCACAATAATATGTATGTTTGATTGGACCGATAGCGACAGTGTCCAGCTGGTTTTGGATGTAACCATATAAAATAGCACCACTGTGATTAATGCATCTGAAATTCCAGTGAGAGTGTTTCGCATTTAGATCGCCTGCCAAAACAACAGGAAAATTACCAGAGAGCAACTCGTCGAGATCACAGGGGTCAATGGCATGATCCAGAGAGTTATACAGCGCAATAAACTTAACCCAGCCAATCGTGAGGTCCTTGATGAGAATAGAGGCCGCCTCCATTCCTAAATAGTTCCGAGTAATGACTTCAACATGCTCAATACCCTCTTTGACTATAACAGCTGCTCCACCAGAAACACCATGAGAAGGATTCTTTGGGAGTCTATCTTTACGATAGACCATGTATCCAGGCAGCTTGAATGGCCGTTCCGACTTGAGGTGCGTTTCACAAACAAAGTCAATATCAATTTTGTTTCTCGATAGGAAGTCGAAGAACTCCTCTCGCCTACGTGAAATGCCTCTGGCATTCCAGATGGTGCACCTAAGTCTTCTTTGATTGACTACTTCGAAGCTGCTGCTAGCCATGATTAAACTTTAGAGAACGATTTAACAACATGCGGAATAGATTTTCCGATTTCCTCATATAATCTGAGCATCGCGCCTATTTTCGTGTTCATAGCTTGCAAATCAGACGGGTTGAAACTTTTGTCAACAGTTTTTGAAACCACCGAAGCGTAGGATCTCCCTTCAATAGTCTTAGCACCACGCGATCGGCTCACTGTTTTGGGATATTTAGGACATCCAGAGAAACTTGACGTATGCTGTCCTTCACAGCGAATACATTTAGGTGGATCCTGTCCCTTTACATTTTTGCAGTCCCTGGACTGATGATCTCCAGCACACTTATTGCAACGGGGTAGCTCAGTACAACCCATGGAAACATGTCTAAATCTTAGGCAATTATAACATTGAAGAGGTTTCTTATTGCCCCTAAACAGCTCAACAAGCACCGCCAGTTGACCGATCCGAGTGACTTCTTTAAATGTTCTATTAAGCTCAGTGTTTTGAAAAAATGCCAGGATCAGCGGCATATCAACAGAGTCATTTGCCTTTTTGAGTCTAATTATTTTCTCGGGAAAGTAATTTGTCCTCTTGAGATCGTCAAGAAAATCATCCAAGTTATAGGTTGTATCAACATTCCTTACAACATATTTTAACAGTTTTTTCCGATTTCAGCTGGTGATGCTGTAATTTCAAGATATTATAACTCTTAATTCCTGACACAAACTTTTTATGGATGTCTTCATTTTGACACTTAATTTTAATGGTGTCAGTCCTGCCAGTATGAGCTGTGATGCTTTCTAAGGGCACATGTTTCTTGATTTCTTCAAGAGTATCCCTAATTGGTTTACCGTGAGTACGGATTATAATCGGAGGGATATAAAGGTTTCCTTCTCTATGCAAAGATTGAACAGATCTCTTGGCTTTTTCGCGGAAGGCAACAGCAGCTACGTCACTGATGACCGATTCACTAGATATATTGTCAATACGCATGCCTTTCTTAGATTTCTTGTTTGAGACAGGTATCCAGTTATTAACTTCCGTATTTTGATTTTCGGTTAATTTACGCTTATTCCCAACATTTTCTATTGAGAGGGACTCTTCCCAACATTGTCTTGCATGTCATCCACTATCATGGGCGAATTTGAATTAGTTGTACTGTATTGAGGGAGTTCATCATTTCCCTAATAGTATGTTCAAGACTTTTAAGCCCGCTTGCAGCTTCATTACGGGCACTCTTAATTTCCGACTTTAGACCATCAATTTTAGTGTCTAAATTGCTAATATTCTCGGCCAGCGTTTCCACCTTGCCTTCAAGGTCTAGATACTTATTATATTAAAAACCGTACGTACTACGTAAAGCCTGTAGCTGCTCATTAATTACAATATCGTTTCCTCGTCATGACACCTTATTTTGATCGTCTCTGCTCTGCCTGTGTGTACAGTAATTTGGTCGACAATCAACAATCGAACAGTGAAGTGTACATTTGTTAGGATGGGACGAAAGCAGCGCTTTGACAAAGCTCATCCAACCAGAATAAACTCCAAATGAAATACACTGAGGTAGTCAAGAAGCCTAACCAACCCAAGCGGTTTTCCATATTATACAAAAAAGAAAATAAGATTGACGATTGTCAGAAACAAAATAGAAACGAAATAAAAAAACACAAGGAGAAAGAAGATTATCACATCTTCCAGTAGTCCGGGAAAGAGACGTTGCGAATGTCTTCAAAATTGACGTCAAGAACGTGCCTCGGTTTACGATACTTCGTATGCCAGTTCATATTCAATGAGTTCTTCAGTATTCCATTCACAAGTTTATTGTCGTGAGTCTTCATCTTCATAATCAAAAGGAGATCCTGTATAAACTTTCCGACATGGGCCATGTTTAAATCCATGTGGATGGATTGGTTTTTCACCGTCCTTCTGTCCAGCTGAGCAATAGTCCTCAGGGTAACATTCTGGAATGACTGTAGTTCACTCCATCTGGTTTTACAGATAGTCGCCCCACGCAGGCATGCCATAGGGGAGTATGGTCCGGATAATCGATTTGTACAGAAGTAGCTTGTTGTCAATGCTGAGGGCGCTGCTGCGACCCAAGAGAGCTATGATACTGTACTTAGCCCTCTTCGCTTTATTCAGAGCATAGGACATATGTCGGTTCCATGAGAGTCTTGAGTAATTTGGTTAATCGCCACATGCTTTTGAATCTCTCCCAGGATTTGCTTGATTGGCTGACCGTGAGTACGTATTATGACTGGCGGAATATAGGAGCTGCTCTTGGTATTTGGCTTTTCAACATTTTTTTAGCTGTTCGGACTTGCTTTCTCGAAAAGCAACAGCGATTGTATCATTTATATCAACAACATCCTTGATGTTGTCAATTTTCAACGCTTTTTTAGCCTTTTTGGATTTTGCAGGTATCCATTAATCCGTATCATTGTATAGCCGTTTGCGATTTGTACTAATCGGGTCTTTGCCATCGTTATCATTACTTCCTAAGCCGGAGGGGATAATTTCCATAGGCTGAGGATTCACACTCTAAGGTTGATAGGTCATATTTTTGAAAACAGAATTTGAAAAATTTAATTCGTTTTCAAGTTATCGTGCAAACGGCGGACGGCCGGATAAACGTACAGACCAAGGGCGCATTCTAATAAGTAGCTTTTTGGTAAAGCTCCTATACTCAGTCCAACGAAAGTTGGAGTGGGCGTGTCCAGTTAAACTTTCTATTTCAATTGTTAGACACAGTTGATTCTACTTTGGCAAAATGTCAAATAATTGAAATAGGAATTTTAACTCGACACGCCCACTCCAACTTTCGTTGGATAGAGTATAATAAATAAAATCTTGTAAACATTCCAAGGAGGAGCTTTAGCAGTGCAGCAGAAATATATTTATACGTCTATTAAAAATAAATTAATCCCCCCCTCCCCCCGCCTCCCGAGTAGGATAAGGCAAGTCATCTATTTTTACCCCTTCATCTGCACTTTTTACCTCTCCCCAAGTTTTTTTTTAATCAATAAATTGATTTTCTCGAACGTAATACGAGGGGCGATTAATAAATAAGGTCTCCATGGCTGTAACTTTTTTATTTGTTAACCGATTTTCAAAATTCTTTTTGTATTTTGTATAGGGTATTTAATATTTTTCTTCCTCTTGGCATTTATTCCTTTCTTCAAAGGAGGTGTCATACAGAAATAGTAATAAATTGCAAGTTTAGTTTTGATTGGTACACTGGGGTCGGAATTACGGGGGCGGGATTCAGAGAGGGGGACATATCTATGTGCTATTTAGGTACGTAAAGGCGTAAAATCCAGTATCCAGATTCATCTAGGCAAGATCTACATTACTATGAAGGTTAGGCCCAATTGTTCCAGTGGGATCGGATTTGCGGGGGTGGCAGTCACTTGGTCCTTAGAACTATGGCAACATATGGCATGTGATATATCATACGTTCGGAAGTGATGAGAAAGGAAAGAAGATACGAGGTTTTTACGTTTTTTACATACGAGGGGCGACTGATGAATAAGGTCTCCATGGCTGTAACTTTTTTATTTTTTAACCGATTTTCAAAATTCATTTTGTATTTTATACTCACATTTGTCCTCTATGTAATGCACTATTCACTTTTCGACATAGTCCTCATCCCTTTCCACGCATTGTACCAACGCGTGACCAGTTGGGTGAACCCGTCGGAGAGGAATTCCGGAGTTGTTGTCGACACCAGGATTGAATGACAGCTTTGGACTCTCTTCTGGAGTATGATAACGTCCGCCCGCACACCAGTCACCACACACAAGAGGTGTTGCAGCGCCTACAGTTCAAAGATGAAAAATTGCAGTTCAAAAGTGAAAGACTTTGCACATTGCGACTTTCACCACTTCCCAAAGAAGAAAGAGCCCCTTAAGGGACATGAGTTGGTTCTGACGGCGAGGTAAACGCTGCCATTCAATCCTGGTGTTTACAACAACTCCGGAATTCCTCTCCGACGGGTTCACCTAAAGTACAATGCGTGGAAAGGGATGAGGACTATGTCGAAAAGTGAATAGTGCATTACATAGAGGACAAATGTGAGTATAAGATACAAAATGAATTTTGAAAATCGGTTAAAAAATAAAAAAGTTACAGCCATGGAGACCTTATTCATCAGTCGCCCCTCGTATGTAAAAAACGTAAAAACCTCGTATCTTCTTTCCTTTCTCATCACTTCCGAACGTATGATATATCACATGCCATATGTTGCCATAGTTCTAAGGACCAAGTGACTGCCACCCCCGCAAATCCGATCCCACTGGAACAATTGGGCCTAACCTTCATAGTAATGTAGATCTTGCCTAGATGAATCTGGATACTGGATTTTACGCCTTTACGTACCTAAATAGCACATAGATATGTCCCCCTCTCTGAATCCCGCCCCCGTAATTCCGACCCCAGTGTACCAATCAAAACTAAACTTGCAATTTATTACTATTTCTGTATGACACCTCCTTTGAAGAAAGGAATAAATGCCAAGAGGAAGAAAAATATTAAATACCCTATAATACTATTTGCTATTTGCCCAGTAGCCCATGGAGAAGGTTTGCCGGTTCCTGATTCCCCAGTTACGTTACATAAATAGTACAGATCGGCATGCCCATGTTCGATTCTATGTAACATTTGGTACATTCCGAATTTCAACCTTCTACCTCAAAAAATGTAGAATTTATGAAGGGGTACACAGTTAGGACATTATAAAACCAATACGTAGCTCCATTCTTCCGCTACTTAATAATCTAGATTATGTGCACTTGAGCAATCGTGCGTCGACAAAGCGATTTCACGTGCGCGCGCCGACGTCAGTAATGCTTAAAAGATGAACAGAAAGTAACAATGTATTCCCTCTTGACAAATCGATTGTTACATGACATGCCATTATCTTTGTATTCTTTACACTCACTGTTTTAGTACGTGAATTCGACTTGAAGGGGGTCCACGAAAAATTCTGAAAAGTTGATACGGCCGAGCTAAGACTTTGATGGTCATATTTCTGAAAACAGAATTTTAAAAAGGTTATTTGTTTTCAAGATATCGTGCAAACGGCGGACGGCCGGCCGGATAAACGTACAGACCAAGGGCGCATTCTTATAAGTAGCTTTTATGCTAAAGCTCCTAATAATTTGAAGAAAGCATTTAATGACTTTATTAATTCAACAATCACTCCGCGAAAAATGACTATTAAATCAACAATTGCTGTTCTTCGAATTTTACGGATAATCTTCGCTCCGCAAAAATCAGATGTTTTATTCAAATTATTTAATAACTTGAAAATTACTCAACTTTCAAATTTTAAACTCAATTTTATCGATGAAGGCAAAGAGATGGAGAGTCGGTCTTTAGAGACATTCCTATTCCTATCCGAATCTTAAGTCAAATTCAAAATATTCGAAATAAAAAAATGTCAACACCAAACGACCGACTGCGCAAATCCAGTAACACTGTTCTTCACCGCTTTGCATTATTAGGAGCTTTAGCATAAAAGCTACTTATAAGAATGCGCCCTTGGTCTGTACGTTTATCCGGCCGTCCGGCGTTTGCACGATAACTTGAAAACGGATTAACCTTTTCAAATTCTGTTTTCGGAAATATGACCATCAAAGCCTTGGCTCGGCCGTATCAACTTTTCAGAATTTTTCGTGGACCCCTTCAAGTCGAATTCATGTACTAAAACAGTGAGTGTAAAGAATACAAAGATAACGGCATGTTATATAACAATCGATTTGTCAAGAAGGAATACATTGTTACTTTCTGTTCATCTTTTAAGCATTACTGATATCGGCGCGCGCACGTGAAGTCGCTTTGTCGACGCACGATTGCTCAAGTGCTCATAATCTAAATTATTAAGTAGCGGAAGAACAAAGCTACTTCTTGTTTTTATAATGTCAGTCCGCCCCCTTCATAATTTCTACATTTTTTGAGGTAGAAGGTTGAAATTCTGAATGTAGCTTCCTATGTGCATGTCCATCTGCACTATTTAGTTTGGTTTTGATTGGTACACCGGGGTCGAAATTACGGGAGTGGGATTCAGAGAGGACAACATATCTATGTGTTCTTATGTATGTAAAGGCGTGAAATACCGTATCCAGATTCCTCTAGGCGAGATCTACATTACTATGAAGTTTAGGCCCAGTTGTTCCATTGGTGGGTGGCAGTCACTTGGTGTTTACAATTATGCAACATATGGCATGTGATATATCATACGTTCGGAAATTATGAGAAAGGAAAGAAAATACGAGCTTTTTTACAATTTCTGCATAATACGTTCGAGAAAATTAATTTTTTGATTAAAAAACTTGCTGAGAGGTAAAAAATGCAGATAAAAGGGTAAAAATAGATTACTGCAGGATCTGCTATTTGCCTTACCCTACTCGGGAAGGGGGGGGGGGTAAATTTCTTTTTAAAAAATGTATAAATGAATTTCTGCTTCACTGCTAAAGATCCTACTTAGAATGTTACAAGATTTTATTCTTATTAAAATTACCTTTGTTGTGAGGTGATATGTGATATGTTCACGGTATTTTTTATTTTTTGCGTTTTTGCAGATGTATATGCCAGATTTGATTCCAGTTGCTGTCGTTTACGAGCTCGAAAATTTCGTACGCGTCCTGTATATTTTTTAGCTTACGTTTTCTTTGAAATTGCTTTTAAAGTTCGTTTACGAGCTCTATCAACACCCTCTACAGTATAACTACGTAGTTATAGAGGGTGTTGGCCCTATACGCTCTCATGCGTTCTGAGCTGTTTTTGGCGCCGAACTCTTCTTTGATTTACATAACTACAATAATAATAATAATAATAATAATAATAATAATAATAATAATAATAACAAGCTCAGAATTTGCACTATCTATGATGATGTAACAATGTTTTACATTTCAAAGCGAAGGCCTTCTCTGTCGGTGGTCACGCTCCATCTCGGATGTTAACAATCAGTGTTTTTCGTTGGTTGGAAACAGTGAAGGTTGGATTGTTGGAACAACATCACTTCCGTAACGCGAAAAGCGTTTCATTCTAAAAATTTCACTCCCATGGCGCATAAGAAGTTTCACTTCAAAAATTTCATGGATGATAGATTTTTCAGGGTCCGAGTGGGTTCATCCTTTTCGCAATACTTTATCCAGGAAAATGGAGTTTCCCAAGGCAGCATACTAAGCCCAATGCTTTTTCTTATAGCAGTTATAGATGCCAGTTCCCACATTCCCACTTCGGTATCTATCTCATTGTACGTTGACAACATTGCCATCTATTATCGAGCCCCCTCAATGCTGTTTGTTGAACGCCAACTGCAAATAGCAGTGAACAATTTGCAAAGATGGAGTGAAAGTGTCGGCTTCAAGTTTTCCACTCAGAAGACGGTAGGTGTTCACTTCTGCCGTATAAGAGGATTACATCCAGATCTGGTTTTACTCCTCCAAAACTTTCCTATTCCAATAGTGCCTTCATATAAATTCCTTGGACTTACTTTTGATAATAAACTCACATGGACCCAACACATCCGAAACCTAAAATCCAAATGTTTACGTGGAAGTTGATACTCCAAAGCATACTCCGCTCAATTTTCTCAACAAAATGGGAAGTTGATAGACATGCTTTATTAAATCTCTACAGAGCCTTAATAAGATCCAAGCTCGATTATGGTTGTTTCATATACGCAACAGCATCTCCCAGTGTATTAAGGTTACTTGATCCTGCCCATAACTTAGGGATCAGAATCGCCACTGGAGCCTACCGAACTAGTCCCACAGATAGTTTATATGTTGAAGCATTTGAACCACCTCTCGAAATTAGAAAAGCCAAGCTTCTCCAATATGCTTCCAAGATTTGGGATCAAACACAACATCCAGCACAGCATTGTCTTTTTAAAAAGATTCCCACAAAACATAACATTGATACAAATGAAATCCAAAGCATCATTAAGAATTTGAAAAAGAAGAAAGCACTAGGTAAAGACTCTATAAAAACAATGCTTTGAATAATTTACCTCAAAGTACAATTCACGATATTGCAAAAGTGATTAACGACTGCTGGAAGAAAACGTACTTCCCAGATGCTTGGTTAATTATTGGCTATTTATATTTTTAGTCGTGCGTGGCGTCTTAGGTCAGAATTGGGCACAAAATGACCTTAGTAGTTGGCGCGCCCTAAAACCCAACCAACCAACCAGATGCTTGGAAGCAGTCGGTTGTCTTAAGCATCCCTAAGCCAGGACAAAAACCTGCAAATCCTGTACGCTACAGGCCCATCAGCTTGTTACCTACAATCTCCAAAATCCTGGAAAAAAAACAATTCTCAAGAGATTGATTGAGTACTGTAATGACAACGATCTTATCCGCGATGAACAATTCGGCTTTCGCTCAAATCATTCCTACCAACTCCAAACTTGGAAGCTCGCAGCGAATATCAATGAGCCCCTTAATCTCTCCATGCACTGTAGGGCCGTCTTTCCGGATGTCCACAAAGCCTTCGATCAAGTCTGGCACGAAGGACTTATTTTTATGAACGGATTCCCCCAGGATATAATTACTCTGATACACTCGTTTCTCTCCAACCGGTTCTTTCAGGCCAGAGTTGGAGATAGTCTATCTCCTATGTATGAAGTAAAAACTGGTGTTCCACAGGGCTCTGTCCTTGGACCAGTATTGTTCAATTACTTTATGCGAGACTTTCCGAATCCTCCCAAATGTAAGCTTTATTTTTACGCAGAAGATGCTGCTATAGTGACCAGTGCTCGTCAACCAGGCGTAGTAGTCTCGCGACTACAGAAGGCTCTAAAGAGATGTGAAATTTGGTTTAGCAAATGGAGGTTAAAATTGAATGTTGACAAATGCAAGGCAATGTTTGTTTCCAAGAAGAGAAAGAGATCTTTATATTCTCTAATACTATATGGCAAAAAACTAGATTGGGTTGAAACTTACCAAATATCTTGGTGTCGTTATTGACTCTAAATTTATTTGGACTCCGCACGTAACTTATGCGTTGAATAAGGCCAAGAGAGCCAATTTTAGCTTGGTTGCTCTGCTGGGCCGCAACAGTGCACTAAATATTGATAATAAACTCCTATTTTATAAGGTCATTGTTCGGACCATCTTGACGTATGGTTTGCCCGTCTGGGCCACAATATGTAAGACTAGGTGGAAAGAACTGCAAACGTTCCAAAACGTTACCCTCAGGACTATTGCGCAAGATCGGAGAATTGTTCGCAATTCCTCCATTTCTAATGACTTGAACATGACTCATATTGGCAAATACGTTCATGGGCTCATGGAATCCATGCTGCCCAATATTGAAAATCAGAGCAACGAGCTAGTCTCGGGCATTTTAAATCATCCTACACATAGAAAGAGATATCGTGAACCAAGACATATACTTGGAATTAATTTTGATGACATTGATAATGTCTTATTTCCAGATTACTGGACTTCATAGGTCGTGTTCTGTCTGCTTCTAGTCTAGACAGTCGTCAATCAAAAGCACCTCCAACCAGGAGGGGGTATCTTCTCCTTTCATATTATGGATGACCTATATGGGTACTTCATGCTTCTTAACTACTTCAGTTTAATTCCCTTGACGTTTTATTTTAGGAAGGGTGAGATTATGGAAGCTTAGCTTCAAGTTCAACTCGAATAACGTTCCACTACACTGCTCGATTGTCGACTTGAGCACAAATAATCGATTATTTTGTCGATGCATCGCCCATCCCTAGCCCAAAGTTGAACTTTGAGCGCCATGCAGTGAAGCACTCCCGCCCCCTTTTCTCTGAGATGGCTTGCAACCGCCCATGTGGGTGGCAGTGAAGCCCGCCGCCGCTGACCCCTTTCTGACGTCACCTCTGTGTGGGGGATAGGTGCTGAAGGGGTGAAGTGGTGCGAATTCACCGACCCTTTTTATTGTTTTTGAATTCATTATCTTTCCCAATTTTTTATTCATTGCTGAATTTTGTTTAAGATTTTTTGCTTTCATTGAGTTGGGGCTGTATTGGGACTTCATCATCATTTAACGTTTAAATGATTTCCCTATTTTTTACGTTTTTAAAATAGTTAATTCATTCAATACTTATTCCAGTACTTTTAATGTTTTTTTTTTTATTCGTTTAGTTAATTATTTTTTACTTACTTACAAAGTCAAAGTCTACGATTTTTACGTTTATACTTTTTACAATGCAATTCAACAAGACATGCACACCATACTACAAACGCACATACGTGACCCACTCGCAAGACCTATAAAAGGCAAACAACAGAGGCTCATCACATGACTCATATTGGCAAATACGTTCAAGGGCTCATGGAATCCATGCTGCCTAATATTGAAAATCATAGCAACGAGCTAGTCTCGGGCATTTTAAATCATCCTACACATAGAAAGAGATATCGTGAACCAAGACATATACTTGGAGTTAATTTTGATGACATTGATAATGTCTTATTTCCAGATTACTGGACTTCATAGGTCGTGTTCTATCTACTACTAGTTGTCTGCTTCTAGTCTAGACAGTCGTCAATCAAAAGCACCTCCAACCAGGAGGGGGTATCTTCTCCTTTCATATTATGGATGACCTATATGGGTTCATCACGCTTCTTAACTACTTCATTGTAATTTCCTTGGCATTTATTTAGGAAGGGTGAGATTACGGAAGCTTAGCTTCAAGTGTTGCTCGAATAACGTTTCACTACACTGCTCGATTGTCGATTGTCGGCTCATCGCCACTAGCGATTCGCCAGACACGCATCTACAGTACAAGAATGGCTCCAGTCCCAAACGAACCAGCATCTCACAGACGAGCACGTATTCGGACCAGGAATACATCCCATAGAGCCCTTCAATGTCTGGAACCATGGAAATCATGTAGTCACCTACACGATAAAAACACAACGTTGGCACACCATCAAATTCGACGAAACAAAACACCGTTTCAATTACCGTAGGTGCACATGAACTTTTGGACGGGAAAACACGACCTTTGTCTGTGACACTGAAAACTACAAAACATTCGTCGCTTTACAGAACATCTCTTGTCTAAACACTCCTCTTAACTGTGCTAAGTATGGTGGTCTTGTCTTCTTGGATGTCCGTAAAGTTTTTGATCAGGTCTGGCACAACGGCCTCGTATACAAGATGATTACTTGTAGTTTTTCGGACGAACAGATTACCTTGATTAGTTCCTTTCTGTCAAACAGGACATTTCGTGTCAAGGTTGGCTGCTCCATGTCTAATCCTTGTGATGTCAATGCTGGTGTTCCCCAGGCTTTCTCCGTTGCTGTTCAATTTATACATGGAGGCGACCACACGAGAATGGAAGGTCAAAGACATCAGCGGAATCGACATCAACGGCACCAAACAGACACACATTCTCCTGTATGCAGATGACTTAGTCATGTTTGCTGAGAACGAGGAAGATCTGCAATACAAACTGGACATATTCAACAACATCACTCGGGCGTATCATATGAAAATTTCAACAAAAAAGACGATGACAATGGCGTATAAAGGCAAACAGACGAGCAGCTAATACAACAGGTGGATTCGATTAACTACCTGTCTGTCCGAGTGGCGAAGGCAACATTACCAACAAACGCCAGAAATTCGCAAGAATCAACGGAACGATGTCGAGGCATCTACGGAGACACATGAACAAAAAGGCCTACATCAAGCTGTATAAGATTATCTCCAGGCCTGTTCTGCGATTCGGTAGTGAGACATGGACCTGGTCGAAAAGTGATCAACGTAAAGTGGAGGCGGCCGAAATGCGTATTGAGACCGCTTACCGGACACATATACGGGACCAAATTCGAAACGAGGAGATATGACGACAACTGAGCATCCGACAATATAAGCAACGGCGGCTCAAGCACGTTGAACGGATGCCAGGCGATCGATAGCCCGTTCGAATGCTGAACTACCGACCACAAGGAATGCGAGCCCGGGACGGCCTCGACGCCGCTGGCTGGAATTTCTGGAACAGGACGGGTAGCCCTAATCCATAGTGCCCTGCGATGGATCGAATTTCCGATCAATAATCGATCTTTTTTCATGTCGATCAATCAAAAGAACGATCTTTTTACTAAGCGATAAATCGAAAAAAAGATCGAACTTTCCCTTAGCTCTAGCCCAGCCAATCAGATGGATTTTTAAAGTAGAAGTTAGCGAAGACAATAAATTTTTGGTGTATTAAAAAAGCAAAAATCATTAGTTGTGTTATTGACAATGTAGCTAATGCAAAAAAATCAGTTGAATTATTTTTGGGACGAGGAAAGCAGTTAGGATGTTTTGCTCATTCACTGAACTTATTAGCTAAAGATGTAATGACTGATGATTCTCAATTTGCCAGCATTGCTCAGAAAGTTAAAGATATCATAGCTTTTTTTCACAGAAGCAATTCAGCTTCCAATGCACTTTTAAAGAAATTCTGGGTCCCATCTATTAGCAAAATAGTTCCTCTTGTCAGATGGCCTGTCCTCCCTAAGTCCTTCAACTGAGGTAGGCAAGCAGTTAAGGTTAAGTGCCCTGAAGCATACACTAGCTAGGTTCAAGAATGTGGAAAGCAATTTACTTTATAGTGTATCAACATTGCTTGATCCACGTTTTAAGAAGCATGACTTCGGAAGCCGTAGCTGTTGTGCTGCTGCTATATCACGAGTTAATTCACTGTTGAATAAGTTGCCTTCCTCAGAATTTGAAAGTATGAAAGTTGCCTTCCTGTATGAAATTGCAATTCAATTCTTATTGATTCCAGCTACTTCAGTTCCTAGTGAGAGACTCTTCTCAAAAGCAGGTAATATTTTGACAAAAAAAAGGGCTGGCATTAAACCGAAATATTTAAATCAGTGTTTGATTCTAAGCTGTTTATCTATCGATGAATTGACAAAATTGTACCTTAGGTGTTGTATTTGAATAAAACTTCGTTTTTCTACTTGAATTTGAAAGCACAAATTTTTTTTTATTTAAAGATCAATCTAAGACCGATCAATCTACTAATCCATTAAGCCTAGATGATGTTGATCGACAATCGAACAGTGTAGTGTATCGGTATTCGAGTAGAACTTGAAGCATAGCTTCCATAATCTCACCCTTCATAATCATATTCCAAGGGAAATACACTGAACTAGAAAAGAAGCGTGATGAACCCATAAAGGTCATCCATAATATGAAGGAGCAAATACCCCCTCTTGGTTGGAAATGATTTTGGTTGACGACTGTCTAGACTAGAAGCAGACCACTAGTATTAGATAAAACACGACCTATGAAGTCCAGTAATCTGGAAATATGACATTATCAATGTCTTCAAAATTAATATCAAGTATATGCCTTGGATCACGATATCTCTTTCTATGTATAGGATGATTTAAAATGCCCGAGACTAGCTCGTTGCTATGATTTTCTATATTGGGCAGCATGGATTCCATGAGCCCTTGAACGTATTTGCCAATATGAGTCATGTTGAAGTCATTATAAATGGAGGAATTGCGAACAATTCTCCGATCTTTTTGCGCAATAGTCCTAAGGGTAACGTTTTGGAACGTTTGCAGTTCTTTCCACCAAGTCTTACATATTGTGGCCCAGACGGGCATACCATACGTCAAGATGGTCCGAACAATGACCTTATAGAGTAGGAGTTTATTATCAATGTTTAGAGCACTATTCCGGCCCAGCAGAGCAATCAAGCTAAACTTGGCTCTCCTGGCCTTATTCAACGCATAAGTTGCGTGGGGAGTCCAGGTAAGTTTAGAGTCAATAACAACACCAAGATATTTATAAGTTTCAACCCAGTCCAGTTTTTTGCAATATAGTGTTAGAGAATCTAATGATCTCCTTCTCTTCTTGGAAACAAACATCGCCTTGCATTTGTCTACATTCAATTTTAGCCTCCACTTGCTAAACCAGCTTTCACACTCCTTTAGAGCCTTCTGCAGCCGCGAGACTACTACGGCTGGTTGACGAGAACAGGTCAGTATAGCAGCGTCATCTGCGTAAAAAAAGAGCTTACATTTAGAAGGACTTGGAAAGTCTCGCATAAAATAATTGAATAATACTGGCCCCAAGACTGAACCCTGTGGGACACAAGCTTTTACTTCATACATAGGAGATAGACTATCTCCAACTCTGGTCTGACAGAACCGGTTGGAGAGAAACGAGTGTATCAGAGTAATTATGTCTTGAGGAAATCCATCCATAATCATTTTTAAAAAAAAAGACCATCGTGCCAGACTTGGTCGAAGGCTTTGTGTACATCGAGGAAAACGACCCCACAGTACATAGAGAGATTAAGGGGCTCATTGATATCCGCTGCGAGCCTCCATGTTTGGAGTTGGCAGGAATGGTTTGAGCGAAAGCCAAATTGTTCATCGCGGATGAGATCGTAGGCATCACAGTACTCACGCAGTCTGTGCCTACAATCGTATGAAACTGCCATTCAGACCCGGCTTGGTTCACCTAATATTCTTTTACGCAGTCTCTTCTTACAATCGTATGAAACTGCCACTGAGACCCGGCTTGGTTCAGTTAATATTCTTTCATGCAATCGGTGCCTACAGTCGTATTAAACTGCCACTCCGACCCGGCTTGCTTCACCTAATATTCTTTCTCGCAGTCTGTGCCTACAATCGTATGAAAGTGCCCCTCAGACCCGGCTAGGTTCACCTAATATTGCTCCACGCAGTCTGTGCTTACAATCTTATGAAACTGCCACTCAGACCCGGCTTGGTTCACCTAATATCCTTTCACGCAGTCTGTACCTAAGATCGTATGAAGTTGCCCCTCAGCCCCGGCTTGGTTCAACTAATATTCTTTCACGCAGTCTGTGCCTACAATAGTATGACACTGCCATACAGACCCGGCTTGGTTCACCTAATATTCTTTCACGCAGTCTGTGGCTACAATCGTATGAAACTGCCACTGAGACCCTGCTTGGCTCATTTAATATTCTTTCATGCAATCTGTGCCTACAGTCGTATTAAACTGCCACTCCGACCTGGCTTGGTTCACCGAACATTCTTTCACGCAGTCTGTGCTTACAATCGTATGAAACTGCCACTCAGACCCGGCTTGGTTCACCTAATATTCTTTTACGCAGTCTCTTCTTACAATCGTATGAAACTGCCACTGAGACCCGGCTTGGTTCACCCAACATTCTTTCATGCAGTCTGTGCTTACATTCGTATGAAACTGCCCCTCAGACCCGGCTTGGTTCACCTAATATTCGTTC
>JAHWFO010088240.1:14186-34766 GCA_023313115.1 Rhysida immarginata | reverse complement strand
GTTGATAGACCTAGATTATTTTATTTTTAACAATTAACACAAGCATTGGTGTACTCCGAACCCGTAGATACCGAAGAAGAATTGGCGGCTCGTGTTGTCGCGGCAGCAGGTGACATCAGCGACCGTGCAAATCAACTGTTTCCACGCGTACATCAGTCCATCATAAGGCGTTGCGAATTGTGCTATGAAGCAAATGGCGGTCATTTCGAACAATTACTGTAAAAGTCATACACTAGATTGCTTGTGTTAATTGTTAAAAATAAAATAATGTAGGCCTACCAACGCACACTGCGTCCCGGTGTCATTTGATTGTTCAATGCAGTATTGTAAGTAAACGGAGCTGCGGGGACCCCATGTTCATATGACAAAAAATACTTCTAAGGACCTCTTCTATCATCTCCCAAAAAATCTGTACTCAATTCAAAAACACCCTGTATACTGCTCTAATGCAAAATTGTTTTTCTTTTGAAGACAAACGCTGAGGCCGGCCTCCATTTGACTCGATCCGACTAGGGACACTTAATTGAGAAATTTTTTGTACAGATGACTTACTGACTGAGCATTTTTCAGCAACCTCACGGATAGTCAAATCCTTTTTCAAAAAGAACTCGATAATCCTTTTTATCAGAGTTGAAAGAGGCCTCATTTTTTCAAGTAAATTTTATATGAAATATGTAAATGAAATGAACCATTTTATTTGAGGTAAAATGATAAAATTAATAGGGGTCCACATACCCCTGTTTTCCTTTTTCAAGTGGCAGATATTAATTATTTAATGAAAAAAAATTCGTTTTAGCAGAAATGTTCTATAAACATTAAATTACATGAATTGTAAACATATATATTTTTTCATTTGTATTAACTGAGTTGAGATCATTTAAACTGAAAAAAACATAAACTTGTGGACAGTTTTGTCCATTACTGTATACCTTCATCCAAAGGTTAAAATGGGATTGAAGAAAGCGTTTTACAATATCATATTGTATTCTATAATATAAAAAATCACTAAAAGAAAACAAGAAGGCAGAAGCAAAATTACCTAACTGAACAACTTTCTTTCTAATTCTTATACGAGGAATGACGTGACAACAATAATTTCGTCTTCAAAGTTTCCTCAGGGAATCTGCAAAGATTTCGAAAACGATAATACATTAATAGTCTCGAATTCCGGTTAGGTGATAGCCTGAAAATTCAAAGGAATCTCAATACGATGAATAAGAAGCTGTAACAACGTCATTTAATTCTGCAAGACTTAAAACTAATAATTCTGCCCTAATCACCGCCATCTTGGTACCCAAATCAAGGGGTCAATGGTCATCTTGCTATCCAAATGGTCATCTTGGTACCCTTACTACTCAGATCCTTTCGGGTTTCGTTAGAACAGATACCTAGTTCGAAGGTTCCTGGTTCGAATCTAGGCTGTGGAATTTTCTTTCCCATTTTTCAGCAATAATTTAACATCCAAGATATGGCGTATGATTAAACCCTCACGGACCTATCCGGAGTTGTTCTTTAATGAATATTACTCCTTAGGAAAGATACTCCGAACCTGCCGACTAGGTAAATGCTCTAACCAAGCCCAAAACAACATAAGTTATAAATAGCGTAATTCTTTCATGTCCGCAGAGGCATAATTGGTTAGCGCGTCGGTGGCATGAGCCAAAGTTTCTGGTTCGAATTCAGGTTGTGTTATATATCAAACATCTTGGAATGATGTATCTTGATGAATATAACGTAAAGTTAATGATAATTCAAATCGTTTCTAAGGTATGTGGTTTAATGGTATCGTTATGGTCCATTAGAAATTTCAATGTTAACATAGGGCAGTTGAAAAATATGGTTTCGCGAATAGTTTAGTTTAGCCTTTCGGTATTTGGTTATGCCATTCCTTAATGGTTTATTAAGTAGCCGAAAGGTGCTTTATGGTATCAGTGTGGGGAAACGTGTCTGTCTATCCGTAACTCTAACTCCACCGAGGCTATGAAAGATTTTCAAAATCTGTTTTCGTCAGTCGATTAATATGGTTCATGACACGAACAAATCACAAATATTATCTAAATCGGTTCATTGGCACGTGCACAATTGATACCTCTATTTCTTTAATTTTTTAAATTTATTTTCAAAAAATTACAGCAATCACTTTATATACAATTTTATTTTTTAAATATCAGTTTTCATTGATTAAAATTAGAATATAATTTAAATTATAATAATAAGAATCTTAATAATAATATTGGTTTATATAGATCGCTCAAGAAGCGTGAAACAAAATGGCGACATTATTGTAATAGTTGGTAACATAACCTCCTTTTGGCCTTGCGGCCCAATTGCGCCTGCAGCGCCGCCCTATCGGCAGATACAAACTTTTAATTTCATTTCAGTTTCAATGAAAAACTCTATCGCAGATCACGATCGGCCTTAGTCAACACCTCCTAAAGAGAAGTGTTACCTTAGTTAGAGCACTAGATGTAGAGAGTAGCGACAACTCCTGGCTCGGCGCCATTGTTGTGGCAAAAAGCAATCTTCCTAATGCTGCGCTATAGGAAATCCATGATATACCGACTTGGATACAGTTTGTATAAGAGAGAAATAAATACAGAAAGCATATCAATGCCAGATAAAATTTATTAACTTAATACATAAGTTATAGAATTGAAAATAGAGTTATATGTCTTATTGTGATATTTTAATGATTTCCATAAGGGAAAAATTAGCAACTAAAAATTCAAACTAGAGAGATGGAACGTACTAACGTGTTTTGTAGACTGGTATGCCTAGCATTATAATAGAATAAAGTTAGATATTATCGATATTAACGCTAGGCATGTCAATCTAAAAAAACAAAGCATTCCATCTATTTAGTTGCTAATTTTTCCCTTAAGGAAATCATTAAAATATCACAATTATTAAATTAACTCAATTATCCTTTTTTTTTAATTTGAATTAATTCAATTAATACTGAATTATATAATAATTAAATCTCGTTTGTATATTTTTTTAACAGATCTAAAGACAAAAAGTGATCTATAAATTTAATGGAATAATAACTTATTTGCTTAAAACTTTTATTAAAATTATAATTTATGGACAGCGCTTCTCATGCCAGTATGTTTATGAATTTTTTTTTCAGATTAAGAAGAAAAATCTTTCATAAAATAAACATTTATAATTTTTTCATAAACGTTATGACAATTCGGGTAAACGGAGCCATGAGATGATTAAGGAATATTGTTTGCAGTGTCTTGAATATTTCTTTCACCAGATACAATTATTGCTCTTATTCATGTTTCAAGTTCGTAAATTAATTTGGAGACAATTTCAGAAACAATAACAAATAAACAATTTTACCTTTTTTTAAAAAAATTAATATATGATTTCAATCCCGTAAATTATTTTAAAGATTTAATTCCAGCCGATGAATCACCGTTGTCAGATTCCTGTATCTTTTATTTACCTGAGGAGCCTGCTAAATAATACAAAGACTGTTTTTCGAGTATATTAATGTGGATGTTGTTTGTTAAATTAATATCTTTATACACGTTTCTAAATTTGTGTCACCTTTATCAAACACAATGCAGTTTTCTTCATCCTTTTTATTATTATTATTATTATTATTATTATTTATTTATTTATTTATTTATTTATTTATTTATTTACTTTTACTTCTTCTTCCGCACTTAATAAATATGCAGGTTCAACGTAGTTTTCTTTAGATAGAAAATTTTTATATTTAATAAAATCTCGTAAGACCTCGGCATTCATAAAAAATTAGTTAAGGCATCGTTATCCAACGATAAAAGGGTTTTAGCATCAAATGTTATGAGCAGTAGCGACTCGTGAATATAATAAGTGGAGGGACACAAATACAAAATTTCTGGTTCTTAGGACTTTTCGTACAAAAGTTACAGCTTTACTTGTATTCGCTATATTTTTCGCACCGTTCTCTGTATATGGCCTACGTCTGTAGAAAATTTCAAGCCTCTAAGCCAATCCATTCAAAAGTTATGGCATCAAAATGTTACGAGCAGTAGCGGGAGGATTCGCTATAGAGTTCTTTAAATTCTGACGTCTACAGTCAAACTCTGACGTCACAAATTGCTCAAACGCAATCAAAACTCCATAGACATGAAAGGAAGTCAGTTGGGGAAACTACAAAAACAAATGATTTGATCCACTCTAGAGGATTCGGTATATTTTTCGCTCCGTCCTCTATATAGGGCCTACGTGTGTTCAAAATTTCAAGCCTCTAGGTCAATCCTTTCAAAAGTTATGGTATGTGACATACATGTTACATACCTCTGTACCATCGTTAATAGGATTTTAGATGATGCTAAAGCCCTAAAAATCTTAAAATAAAAAACGAGCATGGAACTGAAATAGATGAATACATGTAGGCCTATATTGCATTCAGAGCTGTAGCGAGGGAGGAGGGGCACTGGTGCTGTACAGAATACTGTAAGGGGGCACAATTCTACTAAAGTACAGCACTGATTGCATGGCAAAATAAGCTAAACGAATGGCGAGCGTAATTGCATTTGCCACAACAGGACTGCCATGGGCCTCGTGACTGCCTTGAACCAATGAAAGACGAAGATCGGCGGTATAAAAGGATGTCGCTACTCTCTACATCTAGTGCTCTAGCCTTAATGCGATCTATGCGGCACCTGGCGCGAACAGTTTTCCTTAGTTTCTCGAAACAATGGAAAATAGCCGAAGCTCGATGACCATGTGTATCAAGATGGTTCAAACCAATGACGTATATTAAAGACAGACTCCGAATCCTATTGTTAACAGGTCCAACAAAGTGAAGCAAATTGAGCCATGATAGTTCTGGGCAGGAGTGAGCCGTGGTGTAGTTAGCAGTCTGGCTGCTTTGTTTTTGAAGATTTTAGGCCCAAGGAATAATTAATTCAAAACCATTCCTCAAAGTTGTTCTGCGTACAATTGTACAGACACGATAAAGAATCAGGAATCACTTTCCACAAGCATAAATCAAAAATACGCAAGTAAAATGAAAATACATAACTGAAAGATGACCGAAACGAAATTGAAATTGAAACCATAATCGAAAAATGGTTTATAAAATAAAATAAAATAAAATACTTCAAATACAAAGTTAACGAAAAAATAAATTTATCACTCCGTGATCGGCGTGTGAAAGAATAATCAGCTACTCTCATGTTTAGCCATGAGTTTTTGCATCATCTTCACTCACTTTCGGCCATGACAATTGCTTCGGAGCACGGTCTATAGATATTCATGGTCATCGAGTTCCATTGTTAAAATGAAGCCAAAGTTTCTAGCTCCCGGTAGGGCGGGAACTCTACTGAAAAGTGGAGCTGCATATACAATCTGCCCAACTGCGCCATCCTATCGGTAGACAGAAACTTTACTTTCATTTTCAGTTTCAATGAAAATCTCTATCGGAGGTTGCGGTCGGCTATAGTGCGATCTGTTTTCCGTAGCTTCTCGAAACAATGGAAAATGGCCGAAGCTCGATGACCATGAATATCTATAGATCGTGGTTTGAACCAATGACGTATATTAAAGATAGACTCCGAAACACGGTCTATAGATATTCACGGTCATCGAACTTCGGCCATTTTCCATTGTTTCCAGAAGCTAAGGAAAACAGATCGCATCAGGTGTCGCATAGATCGCATTAAGGCCGACCGCAACCTGCGATAGAGATTTTCATTGAAACTGAAAATGAAAGTAAAGTTTCTATCTGCCGATAGAGCGGCGCTGTAGGCGCATTTGGGCCGATTGTACATGCAGCGCCACTTTTCAATAGAGTTCCCGCCCTACCGGGAGCTAGAAAATTTAGCTTCATTTTGACAATGGAGCTCGATGACCATGAATATTTATAGACCGTGGTTCAAACTAATGATGTCAAACGAGGCTAACGAGAAATACAGGCTCCGGCACTGAAAAGTCACCTGACCAAGATAGGTCTATTAACAATCCAACCTTCATTGTTTTCAACAAAGGAAAAAAAACTTATTGTTAAAATCCAAGATGGATATAATGAAGGATGAATTGTTGGCCGGACCCCGATGATCATGTGACTTTTGAGTACCCTGGCCTGTCTCTCGTTGGCCTCGATTAAATACGAGGCCAACGAGAAAGACAGGCCTCGAAACGGAAAAGTCACCTGACCATCTGGGTCCTAACAACAATCGAACATTCATTGCCTCCATCTTGGAAGTAACAATAAGTGTTTTTGCGATTGTTGGAAACAATGAATGTTGGGTTGGATTGTTGTTCGGACCCAGATGATCAGGTGACTTTTCCGCTTCGAAGCCTTTCTTTTTCGTCGCCTTCGATTAAATATTCATTTAAGATATTTATTGACTTGCCTCAGATTAAAATGATATTCATCTTCACCACCGGGGAACATCACTGGATACTTTAGACCCAAGTTTTTATTGCCCTGGACGAAGAAGCTCTTATACCCTCTTGGTCAATTCGAAACTCCCGTTGTTCAGATATTTCCAATCCCGTATAGCTCTTTCTGTTTTAGCTGCAGAGTTTCTCTGACCAATACTCGGTACTACCAATACTCGTTCTTAATCTTTCCTGGCACATAAATCTTTGGCAGTTGTCTGGATGTTTGATAGGGATCTCATGGGAGACACGTGGAACACCTTTTCTGCCTTATTTATGTTCTGTCACTGCATCGTCTTTTAATGCTCATTATTAATCATTATTGGAAACAAACGTTCAGTTATCAGCATCTACGTTTCCAAAATATTCACATTCACACAGAATATAGTCAAAATGTATTTTAAAGAAATGTTTAGATCTGCTGTGCTACCAAATAAGCTAGGTGATAACCCCGGCGTGTCTCTGACTCTGATTTTTTTAATTAAATTTTGAAAAATTGTAAAAATAAACATATGAAAACGATTAGAATTAATACAGTAAACATTCTTAATGAAAATTCCCAAAAAATTTTTTTAAAGGCTCACAATGGATGGACCTCTCTATGTATGCCACTACTTGTCTAAATAATTTCTTAGTCACGTAATCTTACTTTAGATGTACACATGATGTTGGTCACGAGATATATATTTTTGTTCCGTGCAGAGTGTTGGTGCATTGCGCGTTGATACCGTTGTTGATAACTATTGTTGCACAAATTTTGCCTAGCATTGTTGGTCATGAGATATTTCTCATTAATATGCCTTGCCATCATCATAAATATCGATTTATTATCGACAATTATTATTTTTTCGAAATCTGAGATAGACAATGACCTTCCTCATGCTTTGAAGGTCAAGTATGCAAAATTTCATCAAGATCGGAATAAAACTCTAGATTTTTATAAAATACAAACCCACCTACTCACCTGCAAACAAACATCCTTCTTTATATAAAGGGTGATTCAGAAAGGTAGGTCAAAAATGAAATACCATGTACAGTTTGTAGCGGGGAATAAAATTTTTCCTATAAACATGGGTTAAAATGCATTCTTACAGAGATAATGCAACTTGCACGATGTAGGAATGACATTACAGTAGGTGTTCAAAATGCTAACCCTGGGCCTCGATGCAGATGTTTAGTCTGGGGATGAGATTCTCGCGAACTCTGGTGAAGATGTCCGGAGAATCACGATCTAGAAAACGCTGTTGGTAAATCCTTTCCGCTTCAGTAGCATTACCTTGTGCCTCGCTGTAGATGAGATTCATGTCCGCCAGCTCCGCATTAGTCAAGCGATCCATTGTACGACAATGGAGTTACATGTTTCGTTTCCTCTCTTTTAAAGGAGAGAACACGAACAATTTACATATTTAGATCCTAATTTACATGGACCCTACTATTGCTGTCAGGGTAACGCACATCCATTCCTACGTCGTAACGAAATAAGGCCTGAAAGCGAAAAAGTCATCTGACCAACTGGGAGCTAGTAACAATCCAACTTTCATTGTCTCCACGTTGGATGTTAACAATCAGTGTTTTTCCTTTTGTTGGAAACAATGAAGGTTGGATTGTTGCTAGCACCCAGTTGGTCAGGTGACTTTTTCGCTTCCAGGCCTTGTTATCTCGTTGACCTCGAGATGACTACGAGGCTAACGATAAAGACAGGCTCTGGCATTGAAAAGTCGCCTGACTAAGATAGATCTATTAACAATGTACCTTTCATTTATTTCCATCTTGAATTTTAACAATCAGTGTTTTTTCCTTTGTTGGAAACAATGAAGGTTGGATTGTTAATAGACCTATCTTGGTCAGGTGACTTTTCAGTGCCGGAGCCTGTATTTCTCGTTAGCCTCGGGATGATTACCTATGACGTTTTAACAATGGATGACGTTTCCGCGCTCAGGTTTTCTCTTTAGGTGGTGTTGAGTTGGTCCGATTGTACACGCAGCGCCATTTTTCAATAGAGTTCCCGCCCTATCGGGAGTTAGAAACTTTAGCTTCATTTTAACAATGGAGCTCGATGACAGTGGTTAAATTGCAAGATGGAAACAGTGAAAGTTACATTGTTGTTTGGACTAAGATGATCAGGTTAATTTTTCAGTGACGTTAAAAAAAAAACTAAATAAGTATTCATTTCATTAACCAAATTTAAATCTTTTTATTCGCGATTTAACTTCACTTTTAAAATAAAAGAGGCTGTGCAAAATAAGTTTCATTTTTTTTATTTTGTTTGCACTACATTATGCTAGCACCCCGATGGTCAGATGACTTTTCCGCTTCCAGGCCTTGTTATCTCGTAGGCCTCGACGAAACCACGGTCGAGGCTTCCGAAATTATACAGGCTGGCCCATATGAAAAAAGTGGCGACAATAAAGAAGGTGAAAAGAGGCAAAATTACCAGGGTAAGCATTGCCATCTGTTGTCATAAAACCAAAATAGTCGCCATCTTCTAAACAAACCAGAAACATATTAATTTGAATTCTAAATATTATCTTCTATCAACGAAAATAAACATATTTAATTCTCGTTCACGCAAAATTTTAATAGGTTTAATCAATGCTTCGTGCTTATTTTACATATAAAAATCTGGGAGGTAATGCCTATTTCGGTTTTATGACCCTAGATGGCAATGGTTACCTGGGTAGTTTTGCCTCTATTGTCGCCCGTTTAACAATGGTATTTTCATGATATGGGTTAGCCTGTATAATCTCGGAAGCCTCGCCACGGTATAGACGATTAACACCAGAAGGAAAGCCTGTCACGTGACCTTCGCACGCGCCGCCAGTACGACCTGTGGAAAAACTAATTCTCCTACAGTAGTCCCATGTTATACGATGAGTTCAATTGATCATAGTTAAGTTAAATTTATTTGCGAAGAGCGTAAAACGCACTAGACCCAAGACCGTTGTTACTGACGCCAACAAAGTGCGCCTGCAAAATGAGCTGGCCAATTCTCAAGAAAAGGACAAGTCGCAAAGGCGCCTATCGGCTCGGTTAGACATTTCTCGTACGAGTATTCAAACAATCCTGAAGGATATGAAACTGAGGCCATACCATCCTCGCTTACCAAATCACTTGCTCGAAGATGATCCCGACAGGCGATTGGAGTTGGAAGACGATCCTGAGTTAGCACGCCATGTGGAATGGAGGGCTGAGGCAAAATTTCACGTCTCAGGATATGTGAACCGCCACAACTGCGTGTGCTGGCGTGCAACCAGCGCAACGATGGACTGCTCGGCCCGTTTTTCTTTGAGGACACAGTCACAGGAGACAGCTACCGTGACCTTCTGGTGAACACTGTGTATCTCTTATTGACGCAACGCGATGATTTTGACACCATGAGGTGGCAGCAGGATGGGGCACCACCGCATTATGCTCTCACTGTGAGGAGTTGGTTGGATCAAGCATTTCCAGGTCGGTGGATCGGCAGACGCGGTCCAGTTGACTGGCCCCCCCAGATCACCCAATTTGACCCCACTCGATTTTTGGTTATGGGGATATCTCAAGGACAAGTCTCCCGCCATAGGATCCATAACATTCCAGAGCTTCGGGAAGCAATAACGGAGGAATTTCGCAAAATTCCCCTAGACATGTGCAAAAAGGCCTGTGACAACGTGAAGTTGCGACTGGAAGCTTGCATCGCCATGGAGGGCCGCATGGTGGACCACTCCATGGAAAACAGAGTGGGGCTCACTTCTTCGATCCTTTGACAATGTATTCCACCATAGTTACATGCAGGTATTAAAATACTTAAGGCATATGGCCTTGTTAAAAATTGTATATCTTAATCTGGGCCACCCTGTATATTATCAGCAGGTCTAGTATTAATGGTATAAATCTCATAGTTCCTAATCCAGAAAAAGTTATTTTTAAGCTGTTGATGAGTGAGCCTATATATTAATTTTAAACTCTCAAGATTATACAATTCAGAAAGATATAACAAATTTGTCAATTTGTATACATCATGTGTAGAGGTGTAATAATTTAGGTGATAAATCGCCTTAATTGCTCTTGTATAATTTCTACCCATATTTTGTATACTATACAATGAAGCTTGACCCCAGAAAGAAGCATATAAACTAATATCGAGTGTACTGCTGCAAAAAAAAAAAAAAAACTCTCTGGCTACAGTATTACTCAAACCAGGTTATCCAAGGTTCCCGCAATAGAGGCCACCTACAGAGTTATAATAATAAATTCCTTTAAAAATATATATAAAAAAATTCTTTCTGGTATCAAAAATTACTTCGTCTTCCTTTCAAATCTTGTTGATATTAATTTACTAATGCCCTGAAAATATTTCTAATGCCATTATAATATAGCAGCATTTTTTCCTTAAAGATGATCGTAATCTCTTTTCTTGCCAGGGCTGTGGAACGAATTGATTTACGTTATGTTATAACGTTACGTTACGCATTTTGTTATTAGGTTTCGTTACGTTATGTTTTTTGTTACTTGATTTCGTTGTGGTAGGTGTTACGTTACTGAACATCGTTATCTTAGAAAATAACGTTATTATAACGTTTTAAAGCAGGGATATGGAACGAATTGGTTTATGTAATGTTATAACGTTACGTTACGCATTTTGTTACTTGATATCGTGATCTTAGAAAATAACGTTATCATAATGTTTTAATAATAATATTTTATTTTTTTGTATGAGGAGGAGTTCATGCTTGAATGACAGTCACCTCCCTGTTATCAATGGACTCCCCTAGAACCCCAACACTCCTGATTATACATGTATATATATTTCCTACGCTTGTTTCCCGCAGCCTAGATTTTGTTATGATTCCATTATTATCCCGCTTTAAGAAATTTCGTTAAGTTATACATGATACCGCTATTAATATCGTTATTTCGTTACGTTTCAGTTACCTTCCACAGCCCTGCTTCTTGCTATTTATGAAAATCATTGACTCCGAAAGATGTGGGAAGGAAGTTGATGCTTATTTCTTTGTTAAATTCCTTTGATACATAAAATTAAATTAAATGGAAACGAACGCATGGAATACGGCCCAACACATGGGCAATCTTCATGAATTAGGGGTGCATTTGTAATGCATACACTTTCTCTCCATAATTTCAGCTTTTCGTAATTGTTTGTACACCCAAACACTACACATGACGTACCTCCAGGATTTTGTCTCTTCTTTTGGCCACTCTGCATTGTGTTTACCGATAAATTCTCACAATATCCTATTGAATTTCTTTATAGCCTCACAGACGCTAATGCATTTTCCACAGGAGGTAATGGCGGACGGAAGTGACGCTCTAGCGGCGGTTAAGGTAAACCACAGATATATAGTAAATAGATCGCTAGAACCCGCCTCTGCGATGAAGCCAAGCGCGCCATATTGCTTCACTACAAAGATTATGCAGTACGCGTTCTTATGATCTTATGAAAAACTTTTTCAAACTATTTTAAATTATATCTTGCAATTGCAATTATTAGTCACAGACCTTGGAAATATATATGGATCTGTAGAGGATAACGGAAGCGTTGGCTTTGACGATAAGGGCATCAGCTTCGGTTAATTTCTTCTTTATGGTGGAGGCGGCGGCAGTATCATTGCGTTGTTCGCAGGATATCTTGGCGGACGTCGCATCGTTGTATGCTCTGCGGATGATCCTTTACAGATCCATATATAGTTCCAAGGTCTGTGACTTTTTCATCCAATAATTTTATTATCTTACCCTCCGATCCTACCCTTAAATATCATTCGTCTATCATCTCGGCCGTAAACAAATCCCCCCGGTTTAAATACCTCCGACACCTTATTCCACGTAACTCTCGCCCTCCTATCCTTAATGCCCTCGTCAAAATCCACAAGCCCAATATGCCTAGTTGTTAATTATACCCCCGCCCCTGCCCATCGCGTTGCTAAGTTCCTCTCCTCATTTCTTTTCAACCTTAAACTATTGCCAAACACCTATAATGTCCACAATTCCATTACCCTTACTGAATCTCTCTCCTCCTTCCACACTAATGAATACCTTTCCCTCATGTCACTTGACATTACTAACCTATATACTAACATCCCTGTCCCAGAAACCCTCTCTATCCTTTGAAACCTCCTGCTCTCATCCTCCTTTCCCGCTCATGACTACGTCGACCTAAACTCTATCCTCACTGTCATTTCTAACCAGAATTACCTTTCCTTTAATAGTACTTTCTATTACCAACCGTCCGGTTTAGGAATGGGGTTCCCATTAAGTAGCTTTCTTTCCGAAGTCTTCCTTCAGAACCTTGAACTCACCTTTGTCTCTCCCCTCCTCTCTAACTCCACCATTATTTCATACTTTCGATACATTGATGATATCCTAATAATTTTTGATTCCCGTTTTGCTTTACCCGTTGACATTGCTAACCTTTTCAACACTTTCTCACCCCACATCCAGTTCACCTTTGAAACCGAATCTAACCGCTCTCTTCCATACCTCGATATCTTCATCACTAATGACCCCTCCAACCACCGCTTTTCATTCTCTGTCTACCGTAAACCCACCACATCATCTAATTTAATCCATTGCTTCTCTTCACACCCTCCTATCCATAAACAAGCCTCCCTCCGTTTCTTCATCGACCGTGCTCTCAATCTACCCCTCAGTACTTCTTCCCGTGCCACCGAATTCCGAACTATACGCGCCCTCGCCTTAAAAAATGGCTACACAACTTCCACTTTCTCCCGGATTCTCCAACGAAGAGGGTTGGCAAGATGGGAACTTTCTAACAGAATTTCACAACGTCAGGCGTTTGAACAAGTTTTTAGCACCAGCTTAAAGAGAAGAATTATAGCTGTAAAATGATGAGTCACATGGCTGAGTCGAGAAATAATTTGCACACCGACTCGCCTACATCTACAAAATGCAATCGGCCATTAATTGTGCAGCAACCTATTACTTAGGAATATGTGATGAAAAGATCAATAAAGTTATTTTATGTTTTCATCAGTTCATTTTACGTATATGCAGAGAGAAAAAAATTTGCCATCACGCATGGTAGTTGTGACAAATTTTCTACTAAGGTAGTAAAGGGTTATCAGTAGAGCAGCGTAAATGTAAAATATAATACATGCATTTTAATATCTCAAACTGTCTTATAACTTCATAATCGACTCATGTTATTCATTGTTATCCATATTCATAATGGCTCTTAGTTCGGGAAACGCAAAGTTGTTAATTTTATATGATTAAAATTAAGAATGGTATTGAAGTCAAAAATTTTCCAAAAAAAAGGATTCGCGTAACCTTGAAGCTTGGAAGTCCTTCCTCCCCTCCCACCAGAGATTTTCTGCTAACCTTTTAAAAAGTTTCGATGCCATGCCCTTCGTTTTAAGAAAATTACCTTTTAAACAATGGTATATTTTCTCGTGAACACCTTGCATGCTGTTCGCGCTTATTCCTTTGTTATGATCCGCATTGAAAAGCATGGTAGACACACTGAATTCAGTGAAACCTGTTTGATAATTAAAAATTATTTAATCACTTGCAGGCATTCGACTGAACGTGGTCGAAAGGCTGGTTGAGGTGAATTATTTAAAGGTAAGTCAAAGAGCATACATTTAGTTACACCATAATTTGAATTTAAAACGAAGAATAATGTAGGGAAATGAAAAATCACTTGACGCCTTGTTAACCCTAAATTTCCGTTGTCTTAAAAATCACTTGTAATTTTTTTTTTAAATAAAATTCTTTAGATTCAAAACATTCTTACTTAATGTTTATGTTTTCGTTCTTCCGAAATTAATCATAACATAAAAATATGTTTAAGAACTTAATAATTAAATATATTTAAGAATTTAATAATTAGACACTTCTTAGGGGGGACATGACCGCTCAGATAACTGTTGTTAACTTAAAAGACAGTTATTATAGTAAATTGTAAATGCTCAAGTTCTTATCTTTTTATAATTAGTAAAATATACTTCCATTGTCATTAGATATAGGCGCTGAATATCGCAACTTAAAAAATATAATACCTCGTAAAAATAAGCATTCGTAAATGTGAATTTTTTTCATTTTTTATTATCTGTATAATAGACTGTTATTTATGCTTTCTTTCAAACAATAAGAGTCTTTTCACCCCTATAAATTGTCTAAAACACGTAGAGTTATTGCAGCTTAATGAACGACACAGGTAATTAACGTGATAATTATTCAAGTCGATACATCTTATTTATGCATAAAATGTAGATTTTTCTTTTTCAAAAATTCATATCCTATCGGCTAATTAAAAATTTAAGGATGGCTATATTATGAAAAATATTATATGTATTCTAGTTTTATTGCTGATAAGTAAAACCCTACAACTCAAACTTTTTTTTCTAATTTTTGACCCTACCACCTACCAGTAGCTTTCTCCGGAGCAAAACACTATTGCACGTAGGCCTCTAATGATTGTTGTCTGCCTTCGTGTGTGTTAATTATTCTTGATTGTTGAATATTAATCCTGCAAAAAGATCGAAATTTATGCTAATTAACAAACCTATTTCCCCCCTAAATTTCGAAATTTTATAATAAAAATTGGCTAATTTTACAGTTAATCTGAAAATTTAAATTCTTTATAAGTAGATATATAATTACAATAAATTTAAGGTTGTTATCCTAACACAAGTTTCTTTAAATTTTGAAAAAATTACAAAAAAAAAAAAAAAAAAAAAAATAGATAACCCAAATCATTGATATTGATCAATCTTGAACATCGCCATTTTTTACGACTCGTTTTTCGTTTAGATAAGACCGTGTTCTAGAACAGGTATCCGCTTTTTAACATTTATGTGATTTTTATTTTCAGATTGATGAATGAACACTACAGCAAAACGCCATAGACCTCCCAATTGTTAAACAATTTCACTGTTGTTTTACTCATTCACGTAAAATGTTCATCAGATTTGTCGGTATGTAATAAGTAGGGTTCGGATTTATTTGCACTAAAAGTGCTAACATATGCGCATATACAGGGTGATTCTGAAAAAGTCTGTATAACTGTGAGCAATGACAGGTGACCAGAATGAACATTTTTGTTTAATACAATGTGGGTCCGAATTTGAACGCTGAGATATGAACAGAAATAAAAATCCCGCCACCAAGATCAAGAAGTTAATAATTCAGGTTCTGCAACGCCTAGAATAACGAGTTTTGGAGGAATAATAGGGTACACAAAACTGTGTATACCGTTAAAGTTTGATCGAATTCTAGCGAGTAGTTTCTGAGTTACGCATTCAAAATCGTAACAGTGCTCACATGCGAGTAGGCCTACTAACCAGCACCTGTTACGATGTTGAGTGCGTAACTCGGACACTACTGGTTGGAATTCGATCAAACTTTAACGGTATACATAGTTTTGTGTACCCTATGTATTATTAACTTCTTGATCTAAGTTAATCCAAACTTCATTATTCTAAGCGTTGCAGAATCTGAATTATTAACTTCTTGATCTTGGTGGCGGCATTTTTATTTCTGCTCATATCTGTTAGCGTTCAAATTCGGACCCACACTGTATTAAAAGATGTTCATTCAGGTCACCTCTCTCATCGCTTACAGTTATACACAATTTTTCAGCATCACCCTATATATGCATTTAAAAAAGCCAAAATGTGCATTAAAAAAAACAAAACAAACAAAATATGAACTAAAAATGTGCTATAAATTTATTTTCATTGCTTTCATTGTCATACTTATGAAAATAGACGATAAAAACGAAAACAAAATAAACCTTATAATTAAATTAAAATTTATTGACCTGAACAATCAAAAATTTTCCAAATGTTCTACAGAAAAAAATCTCTCTACAACAACTGACTCTTTTAAGCTGAGTGTTTATTTTTCTGGTGCCTCTTGGCGTCCCTGGCCCAATTAAATTTTACGCCAATGAAAGCATTTGTATTGGTTTTTTTTAAATATACCTTAATACGCAAAAATACCTGAAATATGCAAAAATATGCACTACAGCCTGAAATTTATATGCACAATAAAATTTAGGCTACAGTTCCAGAGCTGGCTAAATAGTGCATAAAACATCATTTAAATAAGTTACTGCCTCGCGAAAAAATAGGAGTTTGCAAAATCCGAACCCTAGTAATAAGTATGTAAAAGTTTTTTTTATGAAGTATATTGAATACACAAATTCTCTTTGATTTATCCAGCTAACATTTCAAATTATATTAAGGATAAATATAGAAAAATGTTCTTGGTAAAATTTTGAACCAGAATGTAACATCTATTTATATCGCGACTAGTATCCGGAATTTATGCATCTCACTGATTTTATAACTGAATAATTTTTTTATTAATATTTTAAGATAACGTTTTCTAAAATATCCTTTCTGAGATTTAGTTTCGTAAATGTTCTCTTCAGGTATATTATGCCTACAAGTTCTCATGAAATATTTCTTATTGCAATGAGCATTTGAGATATGTCAACAGAAACGATCATCTAAGACAATTTTATTGAACTTAGGATGATTGAATTTTAATATGCTTTGTGTGAAAACAGGATATTTTTAGTTACGTGAAGCCTGGTTATGAAGAGTTTATTCCTTAGCGATATAGATATGTGTGATCTTTTTACAATGAAACAAAAAAATAATGCTGTAGATATGACTTCTCAAATTTTAACTGTTTTAATGTTGCTTTTAATGAGGCCAAAAATTACCGATAAGAGAACACTGTAGAACCTCGACAAGGCAACAAATAAGGCGTGTTTGTAAATTAAATATCGTTAACTTATTTAAAACAAACATAGCTGAATTAAATTTTTTAAATTTTATCTGATTAGCCTACTGGTTTACAGTTTTCATCATTTTTCAGGCATTGAACATGCATAAATGCATAAATGTATCAATTTCTTTATTCCTTCATCAACGAAGGCCCCAAAAGTTCAAACTGTTTCATATAATGTCATAAAGAATGATCCTTGAAATTTGTATAAATACAAGTAATGACATTGCGAATTCTCGATTCTCCCGAATTTTTGACTAAATCTCACGCATCCAAATCATCATAGCCGTCTACTTTACAGTTTGTTTATAACTAGAGCTTGCTACGTGTCAGCAAATGGCCAAGGCTTCTATTCAATACGTTGTTTATATAATGTTTCCAGCAATATGTAATTTGCTCTTAAAATAATTTTAGTTCTGGAATATGCGGCTAAGAAAACATTACAAGCATTTCGTTGATGTAAAGTTATGTTTATGGTGTTCCTCAAAGTTCATCCGTAATATCATTCCATTTGAAGGTAAAAGAAAAAATAATTTACTATTAAATATCATGAATTAGATTCGAACAAAATTTTAAATTTTATTAAATTAAACCCTTCCTTTTGAATTTTACAGCAATGCTATGGCTCTTCGTACCTGTTGTGGATTGTCCCTACGGACGGGAGCAATGTTCACAGCAGCTTATATAGTGGTTTGTAGAGAATACTTCTATATATATATTTTCTTTTCAAATTTTTTCTCCTTTATATATATTTCAGATTATATCGTAAATAATTATTTATACAGTTTTATTTTCTTCTCATGCACTTTGTGCTTGGAAGTTTTCTCTATCTCTTTATTATAAGTTTGGAGGAAATATTAGAAGACAAGGATGCTATAGCCCCTCTGAGTAAGTTTTACGATAATCTGTTAAAAATTCAACGCAATTTTTAAGGTAATATTTTTGTAGCTTTCATAAGTAATTATAATGCAATGCAGTGCGCCACATAATTATAGGACCACCCATATTTTCCCTTGTCTGCAAGAAACAAAATAATTAAAACATTGTCTGTAACGTGTATGGCAGAGCTTTAATAGCTGGCGCAGTGGAATAAAGAAGTCACGTAACAGATGGTAGGATAATAAAATAAAGAAGTTTATTGGGTAACAAAACAAATAACTTAAAATATAAAATCACTTAAGAGAAATTAAAGCCTTTAAACTTAAGGCGTATGGAACTATAAACCAAAGTTGCTAAAGGTAGGCATAACAAATCGGATCAAATAATTATAAATTCAAACACTACACTTAACTATGCAACGTTCATTAATCAGTAAATACATATATTACTAATACTTTGACAAATCAAGACCTGCACCCTTATTTCTAAAGTTGCAATTCAATTTGAAAGAATACAAATAAAACATAACATGGAGCAGCCTCATACTACGAAATTATCCAACTATGAAAACAACTCTTGCTTTCGTTAAATTCCGTAATAAATCGCTTACAAGCTAATATTATTAGCAAAACATAAACTAGCTACAAAGGCTTAATTCTAATTCACAGAAATTAAACCGTAGTCGTATTCACAATTACATGAAAACAAATGGAGTTAATTCAGATACTTCCCTTTCCAATACCACATGAAAAATCAATGAATTTAATCACAATTGTCATGCGCTCAAAGCGCTTCCATAGAACTATGCAATAACATAAGTTCAAGTCCACATAAGAGTCTGTCCCATATCTTTAAATTACATAAATACAATTTGTTAACAAATCTTGCAGTTCTTAACGAACGGAAAAAGCACAAGATAAACAGTTTAAATCGTGAAAGTCATTGTCCGGGATTGTCCTTAAAGGTAGGACGTGTATAACGACAACACTTTTCCGATGGGAAAAATTTCCATTGCTCTTATTACGCTGTAATAAAACAAGAGAGAGAGAGCTTATCATAACAAATATTACACTTGTCAAAAACACAAATTAAAGATTGACGAGGATGCAGAAAATTACGGCCATGCTATGGCCTTCGTTACGGAGCTTTGTATAAGGGTAAAACCAAGCCGCTGCTGCATATACGCACTTAGGCCACCTGGCTATACACCTTTGATAACTGTGCTAGAACTCAGCTCTCGTTGGTACAAATCTCCGAAGCACGAACGAAGCACTTGGGCATTATTATCAACCAAAAATAATGTACTCACAAAAAATTGACTGGGAGGACCGTCACTGTCCGTCCGACGTATAAAGAAGACGCTAGGCCACTCGAACCTGAAGAACTTTCTACGTTGTTCCTTTCCCGACGCGGCTGCACAGGAATCTCCGCCTTAGAGGCTTGCCAGCAAGGCTCACTAACCGCCGTTTTCTCTCTCTCGCTATTCTCGGCGTCGTGCTCCAGCCTTCGCCGTCCTCCTGCTTCCCTTGCATAGCTGCAGTCACCAAGGCATAAAGTTCGCTGACCGTTCCCCTCTCGCCATCATACTTTTTGCCCTTCTCTCTCTAACCGTCCTTTCAGTTTTTCGTTTGGAATTTTTAAAGTTCGCTCTCGGTTCGCCTTCCGCCTTCCTATTGGGTCTTGCGTGTTGATTGATGTGACGACACAATTCGCGCTGCTCCGCCCTCCTCTTCGAGCAATAGAAGTAACGAGAGCGAAAGCAGATGCGAGTGTCACCGGAAGTCGAACTTGGATTCGATTTCCGTGGCATTGTCGCTGTATCAGATTCTCACAACTATTATTTATTGTTTCCAAAGAAAATAGTGAAAAACAAACAACAACAAGAAAAAGAATTTATAAAAATAGAAATTAAGCTGCCCCATAAGTATAGGACCAGCATCACTTAATGCCGTTTTTCGAGCAGAAAAATTAACAAAGCAGTGATTAATCAGTCAATAGATAACACTGGTGATTACCTAATAGGGTTGACTCCACAAAAACTTTCAAGTGGATGTAAACAAGCAACTTAAACACAATGCTTCGTAACACCACCTTGTCAGACTATGAAAGAGGTCAAATTGATGCTTTGAAAGCTTCTGGAATGAATGCACGAGGTATAGGAAAGGCTATAAGTCGGTCACATAAAGCTGTACTTAATTATTTGAAAGCTGGTGCTCAGTATGGCCAGAAAAAGAGACCTGGGAGACCTCAGAAGACAAATAATAAACAAAAAGGGGCGATTATTAAAAAAATGAAAGACCCCACAACATCTTTGCGTGCGGTGGCTAATTCTGAAGATGTTCCAGGATCAAAATCAACTGTGCAACGGATTGTGAAGCAGGCATCATCTCTTGTGTACACGAAAAGAAAACAGCAACCTGCACTCCAACTGCACTCCAAACGGTCGGCCTTTGCCCAGTCAGTGATGTTCTGGACAGAAGATTGGAAGAGAGGGGAGAAAAAATTCAATTTAGATGGGCCAGACGGCTGGCAATATTACTGGCATGACATCAAGAG
>JAHWFO010088239.1:80560-112834 GCA_023313115.1 Rhysida immarginata | reverse complement strand
ATCAAGATCGGAATAAAACTGTAGATTTGTATAAAAAACAGACCCACAGACAGACCCACAGACAGACCCACAAACATCCTTCTTTATATATATAGATAGATGGTGATATTTGGATTGACTGCTGCTCGTCAATGAAAACCAAGGGCGATGGTTTCTCGACGGACAGTACGTCTTACGTTTCTAGGCTGGGATACCACGCTTAAATCCTGAATGTCACGAAAAGTGTTGATCACCAGAAGTTAATAATGTGAAAACTATTACTGACAGAAGGATGAATGATAATGCATTCGATAAAGTATAAAACAAAGAATCTTTCTGACCTTGACTGTCTTCGTGCTGACATCATCGGCTTATACAATGGTAGCGCAAAGTTGAGTCAGTTAATTATTAATATTCTCTAGCTCCGGCCTCCTTTGGGCTAGCACGACTTTTTAGGTGTTATTTGTTTTATCTTTTTGTGGTGTATAAAACAGCCTAAAAATTAGACCTCAGTATTTAATAGAGTCTAAGATATCGCCGTTCGAAGTGTGGAAATTTCCTGAAAATTACATAATTTCCAAATTTATGGCTAATAAACACGAGAAAAATTGTAGAAACCGTCTCAGGAAAATAGATCGAGAGATGCGGAATCCATGAAGACCCGGCTGTCCGATGTCGAGAGTCAATGGGCTCAGCCAGACGTCGCGCCACCAAATTAAACTATAGCTCGATACGAATGCGCCAATAACTTCTACCGCTCAGTTCGACTTAAATAACCTATCTGATGACAAACGTTTCATCATCGACTGCTAGAATTCAACCCATAGAGGTCCATAATGAGCCATAACCGTCAATATTAACAGCATATTCATCAAATGGGATTTATGTACAGAGGTCACAGCATATTCATCAAATGCTACAATTTGGGACACAGATTTCACATATCGTTTTATATTCATAGATAGATTTTGGTTTGAGAAGAACTTGAAGCACCCACGTAACAATAGCTTGATATTTTTGCTCTATCATTTTCATTATTTCCATATGAATGATTTCATGCTGTGTAGTCATTGTAGAATAAATTTGAAACTATAGGACACACAGGGTGTGGTGTTCTCCTGCGTCAATCATTTGATGAGCCACATTTGTAGACTAGTCGCGAATATTTCAACCGTTTGGCCACAATAGACACACGAAGCCAACAAAAGGCGTGCAGTGGTGGACAAAGAAGGTTTAGATGAAAGTACAATAGACATTCGGACTAAATCTATAATTTAAAAAAATATGAGAGACCGGTAGAATTATATAACATGAGTTTAGCCAATTTCGTCGCTTGGTATACACTGATAATGAATAGAACACGTATCAATAAAGATGAAGATGTTCATGAAACAGATGGCCATGAAGCGACTGAACACCAAAAGACTGTTCATGAAAACGACGGAGCCCATTACATTTTGAGTTCAAACAATAATAGATATATACGCAGAAATGTGGCCAGTGATTAGATACCGTTATTATAGCATCGATGACACAATCAATTACAAGCATAAAATGGTTGCATTTTTCTATCCATTTCGCAATGAAGTTGTAGATGTATTAGATGTACAAAAAGTTAATCCAACTGTAGGATGCGAACGAGATGATCATTTTAGCCAAAAGAAAGAATACGAAGGTAACATAGATATGCAGGCATTGATGACAGAACTTAGAAAACTGTGCAAGAAAGACGAGTAAATTGCAAAAGTCTTGCAAAGAGAACAAAACAAAAGAGATGAGTATGGGCGAGTTATCGTTAGCGAAGCGGGTGATGAGAACGACGATGACTTCGAATACGAGACCGGCAATGGTATCGCAGTTGTAAGAGAGTGCAGAAATGTGATGCCCAAACAAGATTATTGTAAACTATTGCGACTAACTAATCCAGAACAGAGAGAGTTGATCTTAGAATTTATACACATATTACTACTCAAAGTCAAAAAAATAGAATATCAATATTTTAACGTCTAGGTCATTAAAACTTATCACTTTTTTGTTTAAAACAAAAGAGATAGACATTTGCATTTTTTTTCTATGAATGGTTAAGTAGCCATCTTTAATCTAACAAAAAAAATTTAAATAACATTAAAAACCTAAATTATGCAAATTTTCTTTGTGACGACATAAAAATAGAATAGTCAACCACCTGTGACAAAAAAATAGAATATTCCAAACACTATTCAAAATAACATCAAATATTACATTTATTCAAATTTTAAAGCTAAGAAAAGGTATAAAAAGGATTATACGAGTAATCAATTACTCGTACTTCGTGCAATTGTAGAGTAATATTGTCTATTGCATCAATATGGGAAGAAAACGAGATCTTTCACCGTCTACAAAACGTATTATTGTTCAGTTATCTGCTGATGGGAAAAACCAAAGTGAAATTGCGGACATTGTTAAATGTTCACAGTCAACTGTTTCTAAAGTTATCTTGAAGCACAAGAAAGGCTTGGGCACGCACACCAAGAGATACAAATGCAGAAGGAATCTCAAAACATCAGCCAGGGACCATAACAAATTACGTTGCATAGTGGAAAAGCATCCGTTTTGGCCTTCCAGAAAGTACCATCAGGAATGGAAGTCAACTGTGAAAGTGTCCCAATGAACAACACTTAGAAGAATTCGTGATTTGGGATTTAAATGTCGTGTTCCTAAACGAAAACCTCTTCTCACACGAAAACAACGAGCCAAACGATTAGCTTGGTGTAAAGAACATGTCAACTGGACGGAAGAAGAATCGTGTAATGTAGTGTACAGTGACGAATCCAAATTTTCCGTGGCTTATGGAGATCAAGGGTGCCGTGTGTGGCGAAAAAAAGGTGACGAATTTCAAGAGACGAAATTAAAAAGGGTTGTTAAATTCCCAGAGAGTGTGATGGTTTGGGGATGCATGTCTGCCAGAGGCGTTGGAAGGCTCGCCTTCTTAAAGGGAACTGTCAATGCTAAGGCATATCAAGATGTCCTGGAACACTTTCTCATTCCATCCATAGAAGATCAGTTTGGAGATGAAAACATCATTTTTCAACATGATTTGGCTCCTGCCCACGCTGCTAAAACAACCACACAATGGCTTCAAACTCATTCTTTACATCTTCTTTCGTGGCCTGCCAACTCCCCTGACTTAAACCCCATCGAAAATGTGTGGAATATCGCTAAGAAAAGATTATGTGAATATCCTGCCCAAAATAAAAAAGATCTACAACAAAACATTGCTAACGTTTGGAATGAAATGAGTGTAGAGGAGTGTAAGCAATTGGCATTGTCAATGCCCAAAAGAATACAAGCAGTTATTGAGGCAAACGGAGGACCTACTAAGTATTGACACAATTTTATTGTCATTTAGTGTTTATCTTGTCAACAAGACATTTTATGAAACAAGTGTTTGAATATTCTATTTTTTTGTCATAAGTGTTTGACTATTCTATTTTTTGTCGTCTGAAAACAAATTGCACATTGTAATCTTTTGATGTTATTCTAATGCTTTTTTCGCTAGAATAAAGGTGACTAGTTTGCCAGTTATTAAAAAAAACGTCAAATGTCTCTCTTTTCTTTTAAACAAAACATTGCTAGTTTTCTGTGATCTAGAAATCAGAATGTTAATATTCTATTTTTTTGACTTTGAGTAGTATTGACACGTTATAGCGAATGTATACAAGCCTGTCCTGCTGGCAGTGCCAAAACATTTACGATGAAATTAATCATGGAAACATTAAAGCCATTCGGACAACGGCAGGATACACTTCGTAATGCTTATACAGGGTGTTTCATAATGGGTGTCCCCTCTTTAGGTCCAAATAATGACTCAAGGGAAAGAGATTGGGGGAAAATGAATATTGATTATTTGGTTTTAATGTCCCCTAATTCAGAATAAAAACATTTCGCGTCCCTGGGGGTGAAGGGGTAAATTTTGAAAATTTTTTAAGTTGAGAATGCCTTATAATTAAGGTTTGGTTAAAAATAATGAGTCTGGTGAAAAATTTATGATATAATATTCAGAAAAGTTTTTAAGGCTTACTTTCTTCTCCTACAACTTTAATGATATAAACGCCTTGTCATCTGGGTAATGGATAAAGATATCGAGTGCCTTCAGGATTTCTTGAAAACCGTTAATATCGAAACTTTTCTCTTCAGTTTTCCAAGCGGAAAGATTAATCCTTTAACCAAACGAAAATTCCAAAACGTTTCTTCAGTGCGAGTGAATAATGAATGCAGGAAAACAGATTCCAGGCAAGGAAGAACTTTGCGAATATCCGGTGGAGTCCTCCTCCATCACCAAAAGTCGTTAGTCTTCTGAAAAAGAAAAATAATCTTCTTTATTTGAACAGGTGCTTCCTGTACCATTCTTTACAAAGTTTCAGTTTCTCTTCCTTTTTCTTTTAAATTCGTTATTTTTACATGATTGAGCACATTGGGTTTTTGAAGATTACATTCATGTATAATATAAAGTGTAAGCATTTGATATTTGATGCCCACAGCGTTAATTTTCATTAAGCCCTTGTTAATTTCCTGCGCTTCAAGCTCTTTTGTTTTCACTTTCATTTGTTCGAATGAGTAATTTCACAGCTTTTAATGGGAAGAGTAAAAACAAATTAACAAAAGCAAATTAACAAAACTTTATTTAAAATTGCATTCTTTTTTTTTATAAAGACTTTTTTCCTCTTCAGCAATTACTACGGAAACGCGTGTCGTGATTTTTTGGTTAAACATCCGTAAACCCATTATAATTGAGTTCGAACAATGAACTGTGGAAATTAGAACTCACGGTTTGAAGGAAATGGATGATTTTTTTAGAATGTTTACTTCTAATTAAGGCGTGAGAGAAACTTCGAATGAACAAGAGTTTTTTTTCCCCAACATATTTATTTTTTCAGATCGTTAAATTGGAATTCCTTAACTTCGCCATTTGTTCCAGTCTTTATCAAGAATATAATGAAATTGCCCCCCAACAAGGAGTTATCCGACCTTATCCATATTTAGTAGGGGGGGTTCGTCTACCTCCGACTAGTAAACGATTAGATGCATGCTCACAGGACATGACCATTTGGGCTGATACAGGGTGTCCGGGTACCTGTATAGGCTCATCAGTTGACACCTGTGCGAGATGTTCCATGCAGTACGGAGGAAGCAACTGCCTCGTGAACGTACAGTACTGTAATCCGCACAATTAACGGACTTTGAATGAGGTCGGATTATTGGCCTCTCCGAGGCTGGATGGTCAACCAGACGGATTGCTGTCCATGCGTCGCGGGCCGTACGGACGATAGGCCGATGTTGGAGGCAATGGCGAGAGGAAGGCACACATGCCAGAAGAAGCTCGTCAGCTCGTACCGATAGGCGGATACTGCGAACAACGCTAGCGGACAGAATCATCACCCTGCGGCAACTGCGCGACAACATCACTATTCCCGGTATTGCTCCAGGCATCCATTTGTTGTGTCTTCCTTTGACACCTGAGCACCGCCAACACCTCCTAGAGAGAAGGACTGCAGACTAAAGGTGTATGCATTGTTACATCTTCATCAAGCAGCCAAATTTAGGGATTATTATTGGTAGAAATACGATAACAATATCCGCTTGATGATGATGTAACAATATATACATCTCTTGTCCACAGGCCTTCTCTATAGGAGGTGTTGGCACCGTGCGATATGGTGTCGTGAACGAGTGGGCTGGCGAATGGAATGCCGCCCGGTGATCTTCAGCGACGAATCTCGCTTTTGTTTAGACACAGACGACAGACGCGGACAGGTGTGGCGCAGACCATTAGAACGTGCCAATGAACAATGCATCTGGTATTGCCATCGTGAACCAACACCCGGGATTATGGTCTGGGGTTCCATCGGCTACGAGACCAGAATGCCTTTAGTCACATCCAGGTCACCTTGACAGCAGCACGGTACGTCACAGAGTTCTGCAGCCCGTATTACTGCCCTTTCTGCACACTATACCCGGCGCAGTCTTTCAGCAGGATAACGCCAGACCGCACTTGGCAAACCTGAGCATGGCATGTCTGGATGATATCAACTGCCTGCCATGGCCCGCGAGGTCCCCAGACGTGTGGGACATGGTGGGACGTCGTTTACGATCACCCCGGAATCTCCATGAACTGACACAGCAGGTTCACCAGGCCTGGGCAGACGTACCCCAAGATGACATTCGCCATCTGTATGAACACCTACACCTGAGACTGGAACAATGCATCGCCGCTAGAGGTGGTGCCACAAGTTACTGATGCCGCTTTCCGTTGGGACACCCTGTACAAACGAGGGTACGTCTTGGCTTCATAACGTAATACAGGTGTGTTCGGATGTATCTTTTGCTGTATACCTAATTTTGGCTCATTCGGATAACTCCTTATAGGTGGGGCAATTTCTTTACAAAGCATCTTACAAACTGTTTCTGATAAGTATCTTACAAACTGTTTCTGATCTGATTTCACGATGTCTGTCTTCGGTGTAAAAATACAGGGTCGAGTCACTGAATTATGACTGCCTTCCTAATAACACGAATGGCATTCTTTTGCAGCCAAAACAGCAGCTAGGCGACGGGGCATATACTCAATGAGTGCTTGGAAGGTGGCAACAGGAATCTGTGTTATGAAGATTCCGGGCTGTCTCACGTATCGATGCAGATGTTCCCACAGATTCTCGCAAGGATAAAGATCTGAAGTGTTTGGAGGCCAAGGGTAGTAAGTGGAACCATCCTCATGCTCCTCGAACGACGGCCCTACAGGAGGAACAAGATGGATATCCATTGGTGGACATACGACTACCCCTCAGTTAATTGTTACTTTGGTTTGGTTTGGTTGGTATTAACGTCCCTTTCAACTACTTTGGTCATATCAGGAAAGCGTTATAGGGGCCACAAATTATGCCTCGCAAGGGTTATTTAACGTGCAAGCGGCAAACGACTACACAGGATCAAAGGCTTTACTTTCTTTCCGAAGAAAGTGCGTGATCTAAGGATTTTTCCCTGAAAAATCCTCGTCGTCCTCGGGCATCAGAGGCGATCACGCAACCACTGAGCCACCGAGGCCGATTTTATTTTTAATATATACACTACTGTTTATAAAAATCGCAACACCCTGATGGAATAGCCCAATCTGCATTAAATTTGGAGCATTTGCATATAATGGGTCAGAAAAGAAACCATTAGATTTTCAGGTCAATACAATGCGTTTTATTGTCACATTAGTATCGGGTGAAACCACCGTGGGATGCAATTACAGCCTCTAAACGTCGTGGCATTGAGTCAAACAAGCTCTGAATAAGGGCCTGGGGAATATCCTGCCATGCTCTGTCTACACCGGTATACAGTTCATCCACAGTTGCTGCTGCAGGAGTCTGACGAGCCAATCGATGAGCAACCCTGTCCCACACATGTTCGATTGGGGACATGTCTGGGGAACGAGCAGGCCAGGGGAACAAGGACGTCTGATGTGCTTGGAAAAAGGCGAGGACATTTCTGGCCACATGCGGTCGGGCATTGTCCTGTTGGAATACAGCGCCTGGAAGGTTCTGCAGGAAGGGGATGACCTCGGGTTGCACAACTTCCCTGATGTACCGGTCACTGTTCAGATTGCCATGGATTCTGATCAGACGGGAACGGCCATGGTAACTGATTGCACCCCACACCATCACCCCTGGCGTTTGTTCTGAATGACGCTGCAGGATGCATTCTGGAAGGTCGCGCTCGCCACGATGTCTTCTGACTCGTATCCTGCCGTCATGGTGCTGCAAGTTAAACCTTGACTCATCCGAAAACACAACTTGTTGCCATTCAGCTTGCCACTGTTGGTGTTGATGGGCCCATTGCAACCTGAGGCGCCGGTGGTTTTGAGTCAAAGGAATCCGCAACAATGGTACTCGTGCCATCAATCCTCTGGAAATCAAACGGCGTCGTACAGTGCTAGCAGACATTGTCCTGCCTACTGTAGCACCCCACTGTTGTGCTAACACTGTGGAAGTGGCTGTACGATCTGCTACACACATGCGATAGAGGTGTCTGTCATCTCGCGGTGTCGTCGTGCTGGGTCTTCCTGAGCCTGGTCTTCGGTGTGCCCTGTTCTCTTCGCTCCACTGCCTCCATGCACGCATAATTGTCGTTGCATTACGTCCTACACGAGCAGCAATGTCACGATACGACCATCCCGCTTCACGCAGACCAATTATGCGTCCTCTTTCAAAGTCTGTCAGCTGTTGATATGGTACCCTTCGTCGTCGTCGAGGCATGGTGTTCTTTCAAGCAATTACTCTGAAAATCTAATCATTTATACTCTGACCCATTGTATGCAAATATTGCAAATTGCATATGGATTAGACCATTCCATCAGGGTGTTGCGATTTTTATAAACAGTAGTGTAAGTTATATGAATAAATTTTGAAAAATAATTGTGGATAATGGTAATTATTAAAAAAAGACTCTTTCACCACAAGAAAAGTAAAAAATGAAAAATACAACCTAAACCTGGAAGCGCTTTTCGAAAGCCTTGCTTTCATCATCAGCAGAGACCAAGGAGAACACCAAAAGAACAAGAGTAAACTAATAATGAAATCAGTTTTAGATTATGTTTTTCCCTTTTTACTTTTGTTGTGGTGAAAGAGTTTCTTTATTTTAATAATTATTAGTTATATATTTTTTTTTACATTTTATTATTATTATTTGAATAATATTTATTTTTATTTATTTTATTGTTATTACTTTATTATAACATTCAACTAATATTGTTTAATATTAAACCTTATCCTACTACACAATTATCACTTAATATTGTACAGAATAAATAAAATCCAGCTTTTTGGATGGTTTATATTTGGATTTTGATGCCTGTTAATGCGGACTTGATCCACTGTCATATTTAAAGAAAAGTGTTTTGATATTTTGCATGTAATTATCAACTGCATATTTAATTCTTTTATTGGATTTAGTCTTCATGTACTTTAAAATTACGACATCATCGATTTTAGACATACTTTCAATACAATATGACAATATGATTGATTTATTAGCTAGTATTACCCCTTTAACTTGCCATCTTTTTACACCTATTAGTAGTTTTAAATTGCGCCAGTAGATGGCCGCGCATGCGCAATTTTGGTCCATAGTACACCGGTGTTATAAATTAATCACTAGATGGCAGAAGGAACGCTGTCTCACACAAGCATTTCCGTGAGAATTTCCGCTCTTATCGTTTTAAGCTCTTTTCATTTAAATTAACAAGGATATTCGTATCCTTTTATAAATTGTAAAGGATTTGCATAAAAAAAAGTTTTTTATTCGGTTCCAGTGTTCGCTTCGTTAGTATTTCGTACCGGCTATTTTTAATGTTAATCAATTTAAGAGCGGGACAAGGAGAATGCTGTTTCTTCTCAGGAGGTGGCTGAAAAGATAAAATTCATACAATACTTTTCGAAAAAATATACATTTTCGTCACTTTCAGCGAAAGTGTATATTAGCTGTACTATTTGTCTCAGCTTCTAGCTTTGAGTTTTTGAAATGCTGGCAAGAGACTAAAAAGTAAGGTAGCTTTCTCTATGTCAGGGGTTATGTTGATTTTGTAACCCACATGAATAAGTCCAAAATTAGATTAATTGTAAAGTCTGTATAGCGGAGGTTGAAACTCACGTGTATTCTCATTGAATGATGTTTTTCTTTGAAGTAAGAATAAGGAGACTTTAATTGTAGGTATTAACTATAAAAGTCTTCAAAAATGCTGCAAAACTGTGCTCGGGTTTTTTTTCTTCCTCCAAGAAGAGTCTGACAACAAGAGCCTGAGTACTGTGACTCACCGATTTTGATTAAAAAAAAAATTACACGTGTGGCTTTCACCAAATTAAACATACGAGGTCTGTTCAAAAAATACGTAGACTGACGTCATAAAACAAAATATACTTTATTCAGAAGTTACACATCTGGGTCCCCTTCAAGGTACTCTCCTCCCCGACGCACACACTTATCCCAACGGTGGTAAAGCGCACGCGTTCTGTTTTGCAGGTACGGGTTCAAATCCCGCCTTCGATAATTTTTTTTTCTCTTCGGAAATTTTCTTACTAAATATATTCCGATTTTCCAGTTTGCTACCACCATTTTTTTATAAAATCCATATACGAATTAGAGTTTATAATCCAATGTGATAAACGAGCATTTAAGGAAAAAAGATTAATTATCCACATTTAATTATTTTTATAAATTATGTAACTTTTGGGGTGATATTTAACTCACACAAAGATTAAATAATTATTGCACCATATACTTACTATTAAATATAATGCATCATATTGGTATCTGTAGTTTATCAATCACCCTTCATAACATTTTTAACTAGCACATTTACCAACAAATTTCAATTTCCTATTTCTAGGAGCAAAAGTTTGTTATGAACGGAATTAACTATTACTCCTGTCTTTGCCTACACGTGACTTATTTTGTGTTGTTTTTTTTTAAAGGAAATAAATAAAATTTGTAATAACCTTTCAATTAATGTAAAAAATAACCTTAGCAAAGCGAAATTTTAGATTATGATAAAAGAATGGAGAACACTCTTTAGCCAGAACATATCAAGAGTGTTTACTTTTCCTTTATCATTATAATTAACCACATAATCTTTTTTCGTTGATTTTAAAACATCAGTGCCTTTATAAAATTTCCAGTTTATTTGTTTGTTTTATTTTTTGTTTTCTTACCGATTATTTTGAAATTTTAGATTATGTTTAAATATAATAATTCTTATATGCATTTTATAAAAAAAAAAGGATGGTAGCAAATTGGAAAAATCTGAAATATATTTAGTAAATGAATTACACTTTCCCATACATGTTAACAAGTTTACGAAAACAGAAAAAAAATTATCGAAGGCGGGATTTGAACACGTACCTGCAAAACAGAAGGCATGCGCTTTACCACTAGACCACCTGATCACGATAAAAATCTATGCTACAATTAGGATATTTATAAAGTGTAGTCAATTATAACAAACTTTATGAATTTTTTTTCTCGGAAAATTTTGAGAAGTGCGTCGAATTTCTTTGCATGTATTTTTAATTTGGTGAAAGCTACACGTACAATTTTTTTTTTTTATCAAAATTGGTGAGTCAGAGTACTCAGGTTCTCCTTTCGCTGCGGTTCAAGCGTGTTTTTTTTATTCTCTTTCGTTTCTCTGATAAGCGCTCGTGTCGTTTTTTTATTACCCAGGTTTTACCAAGATTAGGTTACGAAAGAAAAAGGAAACTGGCGCATGTGTAAATGAATAAACCCCGTTCAACCAATCAGAAACGGACAGGAATCAAGGCAATATTTACTACTGATGTCAGGTATAAGTAATACCTCGTTTCCAGTCCGTTTCTAATTGGTTGAACGAGTTTTATTCATTTACACATGCACCAGTTTCCTTTTTCTTTCGTGCCGGGCACCTTATGTGAAGAAGTAATTGAGTATGTGGCGACTGACATTTACTCTGGGCACAAAAATAACGAGCAGCTAGTCAGCTCACGTAATAAAGTGAACAAGATGAAACCTGATGAAACTGGTGGTTTACCTTACATGCTCATACTACATGGGGGAAACCATACATGATTCGAGCCAATTTTGATGTACAGGACGGGCTCGTTAATGGCGCCATAGGTACATTACACTTTGTGGGATACAACTCTAACCTAAATGATGGAATAAAACGACTGTGGTTATCGTTCGGCGATCCTAAGATTGGTAAATTAATTCGAGTCAAGTGCCACGCACATGTACTTTCAAAGTCTAATCGTAAACACGATTGGGTTCCTATCGATAAACCCACGTCGACTATTTCGTTGAAAAGTATAGTAGTAAGTTGCAACGCAATCAATTTCCTCTCGACGAAGCTTGCGCAATTACCATACACAAATCACAACGTGGGACTTATGATACCGTTATACAGGATGTTTCATAATTGGTGTCCCGTATTTAGGTCCAAAAAACGGCTCAAAGGGAACAGGTGTGGTGGAGGGGTGAATATTGATTATTTGGTTTTGATGTCCACTAATTCCGAATAAGAACATTTCTCGTCCCATTAAAATTCATTTAATTCTATTCGAATATACGATTTAGGCGGTGAGTGGTGAAGCATTTTTTAGCTGTACCATCTCTCTCTGCTTCTAGCTTTAAGTTTTTGAAATGCTGGCAAGAGACTAAAGTAAGGTAGCTTATTCTATGTCAAGGGTTATGTTGATTTTGTAACCCACATGAATAAGTTCAAAATTAGATTAATTGAAAAGTCAGTGTAGCGGAGGTTGAAAGTCACGTGTATTGTCATTGAATGATGTTTTTCTTTGTAAGAATAAGGAGACTTTTTAATTGTAGGTGTTAACTATAAAAGTCTTCAAAAATACTGCAAAACTGTGCTGGTTTTTTTTTCTTCCTCCTAGAAGAATCTGACAACAAGAGCCTGAGTACTCTAACTCGCCGATTTTGATAAAAAAAAAAAAAAATTTCATGTGTGGCTTTCACCAAATTAAACATACATGCAAAGCCATTCGACGCACTTCTCAAAATTTTCCGAGGAAAAAAATTCATTATCCTTTGTAGAATTTATGCACGACACATTTGACCTTCAATCGAACAATGACCCATCGACTTCCACTACAAGAGGCGGTACGTGTATAGACGCTGTATTTACTGTATATTGAGAGACTCAATACCCGTGGTTATAGCTCATACTTTAGTTATCATAAGCCCTTACTCAGTGTTACCGATGTACAAAGAGTCGACCATTTATTAATAAAAAAGATTTTGTACTGTAAAAAATATTCATTTATTTGCACTTGAAAACCTTATCGTAATTCTGTGTTTCGGATTGCAGATTCGAAACTAAGTATTTTTTTTTCACCTATTGTTTGTTAAGAAAGAATGTAAAACATGAAAATGGCCTGTTTTGAAAGTAATTTCTTTTCAAATGACATACCTTGATGTCTATGGACTATCTAAATATTCGTTTATGGGGGTTAATGGTGGAGATATTTATTATTCTCTTTGCTTTGAATATTCATGTCATTTGCAACGTCTCTCAATTTTATTTCCATTAGCTGTACCATATAAAGCATCTGGTGACTGATAATTTTTCCTCTAAATGAAGAGCTTTTAAAAGGCGTTTTAGTATTTTTAATTGCAATTTCCTAAGTATTTTGTTTTATTCATATGGCAATTAAAGCCTTAATACACGTTCTCGTTGCCTAATTTAAAATGAACAAATTGCTCATTTTCAATGAGAAATAAATGATTCATTAAACATTTAGAAGAAGAATAGCATGAGATTCAGAAATTCTATAAAAGGCGAGAATGTGTTAGTAATTTTCAGGAAAAAATCGCATGGCAAACTTGCACTTTGAATTTAGAAATTTTATTAGAATTTTGCTTTTCAAAAGTAAAATGAAAAACTTATTTAATTATTTTGTTTATTTAGCATGAAAATTTCTGCATTTCAAGATCATATCTACACAGTTTGTTTCCTATTTTAGTGGACAGGTGAGCACTCACACTTAGAATTCTACAACTAAATTAACACTTGTACACTGAGTGAGCATATTTTAAGAGCAACTGACATGTTTATGCAAATGTGCGCACGGAGCGGGCCGGACCAATATAAAAAGGGAAGCTGAGTGTCGTCGACAACAGTAGACGTGTTCCATTCTTCAACTAAGGGTAAACGACGCGATTTAACAGCACGTGGGATGATTATGGGTGCTCGGAGCTATGGAGCGAGTATCAGCGAAACAGCAGCATTCGTGGTGTGGTCAAGAGCAGCCACGGTAAAAGTATTTAAAGACTAGACGGTTAGGCGGAAGGCGGGGTCTGAACGTTCCCGTTGTGGCCACGACTGGTAAAGGATAACAGAAGGGCAACTGTGCATCAAATCACTGCTGACCTTAATCAGGGGACCTCCAAAACGGTCTCTGAAGGCACTGTCCGCCGCACACTGCATCGCATGGGAAACCGAAGCCAACAAACGGAAACGACTCTAATTCGCTCAGGAGCACAAGGACTGGACTATCGAGCAGTAGAAACACATCATGTGGTCTGGCGAGTCACGATTCCAGTTAAATCATGCAGACGGCCGCGTGAGAATCTGGCAGAAACAGCACGAAAGCATGGACCCCGCATGCATGAGTACAACCCTTCAGGCCGGTGCGGGCAGTGTCATGGTCTGGGGAATGTTTTCCTGGCATGCGTTGGGTCCGTTAAAACGCGGTGAGCAACGTCTGGATGGCACAGCATACCTCCGTATCGTCGCCAATCAAGTCCACCCTGTCATGTTGATGGCTTACCCCAATGGAGATGGCTACTTCCAGCAAGACAATGCGCCATTTCTAACCTTACTTCGGTGGCCCTCACAATCCCCAGATCTCACTCCAATTGAGCATTTGTGGGACGAAGTCGAACGAACCATCAGACGGCTAGATCCACCACCGTCCAATCTAGCACAACTAGACAGTGCTATCCATGAGGCATGGTGTCAGATTCCTCCCACCACCTTCCAACATCTCGTGGAATCAATGCCACGAAGAATCACCGCAGTATTAAAGGCAAAAGGTGACCCAACGAGATACTGACAGGGTGGTCATAATAATATGCTCATTCAGTGTATATTACCGTGTTAGATCAGTCACATTGTACTTTGAAACAAACGAACGTTAAATTTTAGATATTAATGAAAAAAAAACAAAAAAAAACGTGTGTTTTGGGAAAAACACTGGTTTTCTATTTAGTGGTCAGAAACTATCAGAAATTGCAAATGAAGTCAAAGGTTGGTTCTATTATGCTGTGAGGGAGAATGTACCGTATTTACGCGTCAATAACCCGAGGAGTATATAGATTTTTAAATACTGAAGAGGAGAAGTGCGGGGATTAAGGTGGGTGTGAGCTTTACTTTTTTTTTATAATGACGGCGGATTCTGAACATTCCCGACCGCGACTTTTTTTTTCCCAAACCACTTTTGCCATTTACTTCATAACAGACTTGGAAATGCTGTGGAAGCAAGAAGACTCTACCAAGAACGCTTTCCGAATAGACGTTTGCCAAATAACCGAACATTTGTATCTGTTGATAGACATTTGAGGGAGCGTGGTTCCTTTGGCCGTCAAACAGGACAAGGGCGGCCTGTAGCACATTCTCCGGATGAGGAGGATGTGATAATTGACATCATACATGATGAACCACAGACAAGCACCCGTCGTATTTCTTCCATGGTACACATTCCGCACTCATCTGTTTGGCGCATTCTTCACAGTCAGCTTTTGCATCCATACCATCTGCAACTGGTTCAGGCACTGAACCCAACGGACTATCCACACCGACAACGATTTTGCCAATGGATACAACGTCGTCATGCTGCAGACCCTAGTTGTCTCAGCCAGATACTTTTCACGGACGAAGCAACCTTCACCCGGACAGGAATCGTAAATTCTCACAACCAGCACCATTGGGCAGATGCTAACCCGCATGTTACCAGAGCTCGAGCGCATCAAGAGCGTTTCTCCGTGAACATTTGGTGTGGAATTGTCGGAAATAACTTAATTGGCCCTTATGTGTTGCCGCCACGATTGACTGGGCGAACGTATCTTTTGTTTCTGCAGAATGCATTGCCAGAATTACTGGAAGATGTTCCTCTTTTGAAAAGATCTAACATGTGGTTCATGCATGATGGCGCTCCAGCACATTTCAGCCATGTTGTGCGAGCACACCTTAATGCTGCATACACGAATCGGTGGATAGGTCGAGGTGGACCGGTAGCCTGGCCTGCAAGATCACCCGACCTTAATCCCTTGGACTTTTTTCTGTGGGGTCATGTGAAAACGATCGTCTACAGCACAGAAGTTCCTAACATTATGGATCTGCGACAACGAATTGAAAATGCATGCCAAACCGTTCATAATGCTGGCGACGAACTCTTCCATGACATCAGACGGTCACTCATGCAACGAGCCGAAGCGTGCGTGCGAGCTGGTGGCGGGCACTTTGAACAATTCCTGTAATTTGGAGCCACCGGTTTAGTTGGCTGTATCGCGTAAATAAATCGTTTCCAGACAAAGTGCTATAGAACATTTTCGTCTTCTTTTGACCTGAAGAATATGTCACTAAATTTATTGTACATAATTTTGAAACACCCTGTATACAAAACTACAACACTCTCCGTTTAACCTTTCGAGTACTTTTTATTCAATTTTTGAACTACACATGACCGTTAGAACTATGCCTTGCCTTAGAAACCAGAGGCGTCTTTAGAAAACAGAGGCGTCCTTCAAATCCTATCGGTCCTGACCATTTCGGTTGACTGACTTATTACCAGTATATTTCACTTTCTTCTCAATATTATTCCTTGACAAACAATGAAACATTTCCTTTGATTTCTTTGATATTTAAACGCTCCTGTCTCCTGATTGGACTTATACTATGCTAACATTTGAAAAATGATGTGTTCCTTTACTTACTTAAGATGATGATATTAAAAAATCGAAACGCGTCAATCTTATTAAAATGTCATTTGTTACCGCTTAACGAGGACTCTTATTATTTTCGTTAATTTCTTCTACTTTTTAAGAAACCACAAAATATAAAGACTTATTTAGAATCTACCACAAAATTCTAGCTTCAGTTTTCGCAATAATTCAACGGAAAGTAGACAACAAATAACTTTAAACACTAACCATTGTTTGACATCGTTTGGAAAAAGCTTTACAACACGGGTTCAAGTGAAAGAGGAGCTTAACGTAAATATTTCACAAGCACATTTAAGGGAATGGAGCCGTAAAATCCCTTCCCGTGATTATCTTAAAGCAGCCGTTGCCGAATTTATTAACAACAGCGAAGCGAAACTTCCTGGGCGACAACACTGAATCATCCATTAACTTTATTAATTCATAGGCAAACGTATTTAGAAATATTGGAAAAATATTTTTGTTCACTGAATTAGCCAAGGGTATTTGGTCGGAATGATGATTATCGTCGTTCATCGTGATCGTTAGTCGAACCAGAAGAGATAATCGTGTGGCACGAGTGGTGAGAATGCCGGATTTCCATCTGACGGAAATGAACGATTGACGGGGAAACGTTGGCATCTTTAAAATCAGCTCTAAGTGGCTTAATTCTCTCTACTTTATTGACTCATCGATTAATTAGAGGACGTTAAAGACTGAGGAGACGACAAAAATTAACGCGGTCGAGGGGATTTTTCATACAGGTTTCCACTACGAATGAAAAGCTTTTCAAAGCTTTTTAAAGGAATCTCTTCTGAAGAACAAAAGAGAACGCGATACATAAATAATCTGCGAAAAATGTTTCAAAACAAAAGGCATTCATGAATAACAACTTAACTTCCCTCCAAAACTATTGCTTGCATAGTGGCATATTCAAGTTTGAAACTCATACGAAAAGACTTGAGAGAGAAGCGAAAACCCTCGAGCTTGTATAGAGTGTCCCAAAAAGGACTTCCTGATTTAAAGAGTAAATATCTCGGAAACGGAGATCGATAGAAGAGCGAAACAAATAGTATGTTTATTTTGAAAGCCGTTAAAATCTACAGGTGGCGCTGCACGTTGTAGTGCAGTACGGAGTCCTAACTGTCCTTTGTAATAACCATTGACGTCAACTAGGAAAAAAGACTGGATTCTCCACGGTTATTGTTCTTGCACGGAAACCAGCGTTCCTTTATTTAGCAAGGTACCAGACACACGCTCGGTCAACTGTGTGGGATACGTTCTTCACTAATTCAAGCACAATGTGAGCACATGGTCCGCAAACTAATTTTGATTGCTTACAACTAATTCATAGCAGTAAGTAGGCAGTAATCGACATTATAGGACACTCTCACAAGATATTAAACATATTCCATCCAACCATCAAGATAATGGCATTTAAAATATTACAAGCACTCTGTCACGTACTTTAACTAATCCTAGTGGAATGTACAGTGGTGGAAAAAAGTTTGAGACCACTTTGATTCTAGAAAATAATTTAATTAATTATGAATTTGTTCATATGTTTCTGAGCATTGTCTGCAAAATGTATGTTCACTACGAAAAAAGTAAGCAAGAAATTAAAGGGAAGGCGCATTATGCTATTAGAGAGTTAGGAAGCAAGTTTGAGACCAGAATGGAAAAGTCCATGCAAATGAACATACTCTGAATAATTTTATCTTTTTTTCGTATGTGGAAACTACATTAGCATTTGCAAAGTGCATTTATCAAGATGGGTTCGGGAAAACAGCTCACTGATCACCAAAAAGGTCAAATTGATGCTTTCAGACAATGCGGAAAGTCTGAGCGAGAAATTGCTAGACTAATTGGAAAAAACTGTAGTCCATAATTATCTAGCAAATCCACATCTGTAAGGCACAAAACAGAGATCTAGCCGGCCAAAAAAGCTCAGTTCCAGAACTGAAAGGCAAATCTTGAGAATGGCTACTTCTACAGGCGCCTCTTCCACCATCATTACTCGTTCACCGCATTTGTGTGTTCATTCACGGACCGTTAGATATGTGTTATCATCATCAGAAAACTACAAATTCATCAAAATGAAAGCACGGCCGAAGTTGACAGCAAGAAGCCAGATTCAAATTTGCCAAGCAGTACATTGGTGATAATCAACTGTGGAACCATGTCGCATTTAGTGATGAAAAAATGCTAAATTTAGACGGGCCAGAGGGTATCCAATACTATTGGCATGATTTGCGACAACAACCGCAACTACTCTCACGACGTATTCAAGGTGGGGGATCTGTGATGATTTGGGCTTCTTTCACACAACAAGCAAAATCACAGCTAGCATTTGTTAGTCTACGAAGTAAATCGACTGACAATCAAGACATCTTGGGTAACGTCCTCGATCCTCAGTTCGTATTTCAACAGGACAATGCACCAATACACAAATCAGCAACAACTTTGGACTGGTTAAAATTCAACAACATTGCAGTTTTAAACTGGCCTGCCTGCAGTCCAGATCTTAACCCAATAGAAAATCTGTGGGGTGGCATGGTTCGACTGGTTTATGCTGCAGGAAAACAATAGAAAGTGTATCCGATCTGAAACAAGGGATCCAGTTAGCATGGGACCAAATAACTCCCGAAAAGCTTGAAGAACTGGTGAAATCAATGACAAACAGGCTTATCGAAGTAATTTCTAATAGAGGAGGTCAAACAAAGCAATGGAGACCCAAATAAAAATTGTTCTCAAAGGAAAAATCATCCTGGTCTAAAACTTTTTTCCTGACGTTCTAATAGCAAAATGTGTCTTTCTATTTATTTTTCTTGACTTTTTGTTAGATGGACGCCAGTTTTTTGTTTAAAATAATTCATTTATGTTAAAATATTCTACTGTATAAATTATTATAATCAAGTAAATGTTTTTCCAGAAATACAACGTGGTCCCAAACTTTTTTTCATCACTGTAGAATGTTGTTGAGTGCGACAGAGAAAGCGGAAGGAGACGGGTTTAAATTTAGAATAACAATTTATTTTCTTAAATAAAGAAAATGAGAATAATAATAATAGTATACGATTGAAAATCTTCAATTCACTGGATCTAGTAAATTAGTAATCTTCAGGGCAATGTCACCACGGAGAATGGCGACCTCACGAGGTTTGTTGACGGCATCTCGAAGACTGATATAAAAATTAAAGAATAAAGCACCAGATTTGAAACATGTCAGGTCATCACTTATACATACATTCACTAACATTAACGGCTAACTTCTACGTTCCGAGTTGCCAAGTGCCAAGCGTGGCATACAGGTCGAGATCACGCCCGCAATACACGCCTTCTCGAACCAGTCACTATCTCGGCGGGAACACGTCCCACAGGCTGGACGAGTAACCTGGAATCCAATAAAGGTGAGAGAAGATTTGCTATTTCGTTAGTCGCTACCGTCTTTCTAGTTTTACAAGTCGTAGAATCTTGGGTCAAAAGTGATGCCTCTTGCTGCTTATCTCAATCTAAAGGCTCGCAACTTAAAGGAGTTTACTCGTAGAGTCTTAATGGCATAATCATCCTCTATAAAATGAGAAAGTTCATTGTACCTGTTTCCAGGTTTCACTTGAAATAGATCTGGTGCGTAGGGAAAACTTAGTCCGCTTTCCTTTGCCTTATACGAACGACTGGCGGCTGAATATTCCCATTGTGAATTGACAAACTTCCGAGTCCTTTGAAAGCCGCATCTCGAAACCGAACGTCCTAAACGAGCAGATTAATGTTCATTTAGTTTATCTCACAAGGGAAATACACGAAGGTGTACGACGCACTTTTTTTTTTCTTTTTTTTTTTGCGCACAAGCATACCTTGGAAGCGAAATCATTGCGCGGCGGCGGCAGCACTTTGTTCAAAACGGATGTGAAAAAAAATTGCGGTAAAAGGAGAAACAAAATTGTTAACCTAACCTAACCTAACCTAACCCTAACCTACCTAACCTAACCTAACCTAACCTAACCAAAGAATTGCTGTTGGAGCAGTGTTATTAAGCACAAATAAATATAATTCGTCTCGAACTAATTTATAAGATGAAGTAAGCATCCATGAATACTATTTTTATTTAAAATTATAAAGCACCGCGATACATACCCCCTCACCAACGCAAAGTATCACTCTCGTTTCACATGACACCAGTTCCGGAAAATTTACGAAGACTACCGAATTAATTAATAAAATGAAATAATAAATTAAGGAAATAGTTATTAATTACTATACAGATTTTTTTACTGGAAGGCAATTAGTTAATTTTATTAATCTATTTTTAAAAACTAAGTTTGTTCAGAAAGTTGAGAATCCATTCAATAGTCGTCTGCTGCTACTTCCATTGCTTTCATGTGAAGTGGATTCGTGCTTATTGCTGAGTACTGGAAGAAAGAAGTTCCGTCAAGCGCACTAAAAAAGAAACAAAATTTCGCATTTTCTTATTTTGCAAGCATCATTAGTAGCTTTAGGTGAGTAACATATTTCAATTTGGTAGGAATGCGTGAGGTACATGTTCGTATACTTTCCTGGTCAGTGTATTTATCTCGCTGCTGATTCGGTCGACTTTCATTCACTAAATCGTTTGCATTCGGCCTTATCTCATAATGTAAGGCCTGGTTCAAGGATTGGCTCCGTTTTCGAATTCTGTAGGACCTCAGGTGCCTTCGGAAATTTGAATTAAACAATTTTAGCTATTGCATTTGAATTAACGCTACAAATAGTTAATAAATACAACTGAAAAATAAAAAAATAATAATTAACAAATAACAAAATAATAAATATATAAGTATAATCAAAATAAAACTAAAAAATCAAATAAAGAGCTGACGTTTCGGATAGAGCCTATCCTTTATCAAAGCAAAAATGGATAATTCTCTAAAAGCAAATAGAATATTAGAGAATTATCCTGAAGTTATGACATTAGTACTAACGGGGGGGTTTATATATAGTTTGCATGGGGAATAGTAAGGCGTTATTGGCTGACAAACAAGAGAACAAATGAGATTAATTAGACGAACTGTTGGGATAGGACAAGACGGAGGACAAATAGGAAATAATAAGGGGGCGGCGAGAAAAACGTAATAGGATGAAACATATGAAAGTGAAATTATAAAAACGTTTAGGAATGATAGGGTGCCTAGCAAAAAGATTACGTAAAATTATTCCTGATTATTAGTAGACAAAAAAGGGGCTGTCATGAAAGAATATTATTGATATTGTTCAAAAGTATCGATTCTATGATTCCCTGACTGTACTCGGTTTAAAAAATAAAAATTCCCTGACCATTCCCAGTTGCTAGTCACCCTGTAAAAAAGTCCCACATGTAAGAGCAACGGATCTAATAAAACCCACTTTCTATCTAATCCGTTATCCGCCTTTTTCTTGAACTCCCTGTCTAAAAACGATCCACCTCCCTCTACCAGCTCCAGCTCCTCTAGCTCCTCTACTCTTGGCACAACCGCGGTTATTAATCTATCAACCACTAAACTTTCGTCTCTCGAGATCAGAACCCTGTCCAAAGGCCTTTCCTTCTGTCCCACTCCTAATACTATTGACACTTTTGATATCATTTCCTCTGTCGATAATTTTAGCCGTGCCCTCAGGTCCCGTCTATACTTTTGCATGAATCCTTCCAATTCTACTCCCGCTACCAACTCAACCTTCCATATTCCTAGCGACTGGACCCCTCCTCATGACATCAATCCGGAACTTGAAGTTTACATCAAGTCCATACAAAACGACATCCTCTCCATCACTAAAAATATTAAAAAACCTCTTCCTAACCTTACCAATAACGAATTCCTTTGTATCAAACGCCTTAGCAATAACCCTGATATTACAATTAAACCAGCAGATAAAGGGGGCGCGATTGTTGTCATGAACACCTCTGACTACATTAACGAAGCTAACAGACAACTCTCTGATATTACGTTCTACAAGAAACTAACCTCCGATCCTACTGACACGTTCAAAACCATACTTCAAAATACCCTCTCCCAGCTTGAATCCTCTTCTGAAGTTGATAACAAAACCCGCCTCTTCCTCCTTCCTAAATTCAGTTCTCCTGGTCGTTTCTACCTTCTTCCCAAGATTCATAAACCTGGCAATCCCGGCCGTCCGATAATCTCTTGTAACAACACACTCTGTGAGCCACTGTCTGCGTATGTCGACCACCACATACGCCACATCCCACCCAGTCTTCCTTCCTATATCAAAGACACTAACGATTTTCTCTCCCATATCCAGCGCCTTAACGACTCTAACTACGATTTCAAGAACGTCTTCCTCTGCACGCTTGATGTCTCTTCCCTCTACACTAACATTCCTCATGACGATGGGGTTAAAGCTGTGTGCAACAGTCTCAAGGCTAACAAACCTTTTCAAGTTCCTTCTACTGACACAATCTGCCTTCTTCTTCGTACCATCCTCACCTCCAATTTCTTCACTTTTAACAATGAGTATTACATCCAGACCAGTGGCACTGCTATGGGCTCCAAAATGGCTCCCAACTATGCTAACATTTTTATGGGGGAAGTGGAAACCAAACTACTCTCCACGTCTCCCTTAAAGCCGTTGGTCTGGCTGCGATATATTGATGATATTTTCCTGATCTGGCCACACAACGAAGACTCACTCTTATCTTTTATCACCCATTCCAACTCCATCCACCCCTCCATCAAGTTTTCTCACAACTACTCTATCAGGACAGTTTCTTTTTTGGATGTCTCTATCTCTATCACTAACAATAAGTTGTCTACTAATCTCTATAAGAAGCCCACTGATCAACACCAGTACTTACACTATGACAGCTGCCATCCGCGCCATTGCAAGGATAACATCTCATTAGGTCAGTTAACTCGCATCCATAGAATATGCACTAATCAGCCTGACAAGGACTTCCATGCTAATGCCCTTACCCACTCCCTTAAAGCAAGAGGCTACCCCAAATCTGTCATACGCGCCTCTATCTATAAACATCGCAATTCTCGTTCTAACAACAACCCCAAACCTTCTCCAGCCATGACAACACCCACATTAGTTCTTCCTTATCATCCAACCCTCAATAGTATTAAAAATGTCCTAAGGAAATATCAACATATTATTGATAATTCTCCTCTTCTCCACTCCATTCTACCAGAACCACCAAAAGTTTCTTTTAAACGGACAATTAATTTTAAAGATATTCTGGTCCATGCTGCTATTACCAAATCACGCACTTCCACTAAGGGATGTTCTCCTTGCAATACAAAGCGTTGTGGTGTTTGTCATTTTCTTAACCCTGCTACCTCCATTTCCAGCAGTGCCTCCTCCTTTACTTTCAAGATTAACCAGAACCTGACCTGCACTTCTCACAACTTAATTTACCTGTTACATTGCAAAGTATGCCAGAAACAGTACGTTGGAGAGACAGGCAATACCATACGCTCCAGATTTGCCGGGCATAAGTTTGATATTCTTAGCAATGCTGACACCCCTGTCGCTAAACACTTTAATTCCCCTGGTCACTCTTTACAGGCCATCAGCATTTATATTCTTCGTAGTAACTTCCATAGCAAAAAAGAGAGAAAGCAATTCGAGTCTTTTCTTATTTGGAAATTTAATTCCCTCACCCCTAATGGCATTAACCTTAGCAAAGGCACCATTCCCTCATTACCTTTCCCATGTCCCCTTCCAACTTCAGCTATTCCTTAATTTGTCGCAAGCCCTATGGGGCCTTTTCTTCTTTTTTTTCTTCTTTCTTATCTTTTATCTATTCTTTTCAATGTTCTTCAATGTCCTTTCATATATATTTTTTTTTTTTAACTTTTGATCCGTTGCTCTTACATGTGGGACTTTTTTACAGGGTGACTAGCGACTGGGAATGGTCAGGGAATTTTTATTTTTTAAACCGAGTACAGTCAGGGAATCATAGAATCGATACTTTTGAACAATATCAATAATATTCTTTCATGACAGCCCCTTTTTTGTCTACTAATAATCAGGAATAATTTTACGTAATCTTTTTGCTAGGCACCCTATCATTCCTAAACGTTTTTATAATTTCACTTTCATATGTTTCATCCTATTACGTTTTTCTCGCCGCCCCCTTATTATTTCCTATTTGTCCTCCGTCTTGTCCTATCCCAACAGTTCGTCTAATTAATCTCATTTGTTCTCTTGTTTGTCAGCCAATAACGCCTTACTATTCCCCATGCAAACTATATATAAACCCCCCCGTTAGTACTAATTTCATAACTTCAGGATAATTCTCTAATATTCTATTTGCTTTTAGAGAATTATCCATTTTTGCTTTGATAAAGGATAGGCTCTATCCGAAACGTCAGCTCTTTATTTGATTTTTTAGTTTTATTTTGATTATACTTATATATTTATTATTTTGTTATTTGTTAATTATTATTTTTTTATTTTTCAGTTGTATTTATTAACTATTTATTGCATTCCAGGGTTTTTGTGTCTCGTCCTTTTCTCTTATTAATATCCATTCAATTAACGCTACAGCAATATTTACATACACTTCAAGTAAACACGATTGCAAAACTGAAATCCGAATTAAACATTAAAAATTCTTAACGAACCGCGCAAGAACCATGCTTCGTTTCACAATTATGATCGATTACTTATTTTGGAGCTCATCAATTATGGGAACAACGGAAACCCATAGAGAGGACAATCCAGTCTTTTTTCCCAGTTGACATCATTGGCAATCACATCACAATCGATTCAAAATGTGCACCTTTCGAGCAAAGAGATGGCGCAAACGAAGAATGAAATTTCCTGTTCCCTACGTAGAGCGCCACCTGTCGGCGACATTTGTAACTAATTTGAAACTTCCGTATCAGATTTTTACGGCTTTCGAAATAAACATACCACTTGTTTCATTCTTCTATCGAACTCCGTTTCCGAGATATTTACAATTAAAATCAGGGAGTCCTTTCTGGGACACTCTCTATATCTCAAGGTTTACAGACATTTTCATAGCTATTGTATCTTCCTTTTATCACTTTATTTTTTAATTCGTAACTTTACAAAAAGCTGCATGAAATTCAAAGTTAGGTCATCTTGTTGCACCGTCTTTCTGTCGGTTCTTCTGTCCTGTTGCTGTACCACCGGCTTCCTCGTCCTTTTCACCAATCATGGTTATTTCTACTTCTAAACGACATACATCCATTCCAGCTGTTCAGAATACAAGGTCTAACCGTCCAGAACAAACTCAAAATTCCACCAAACACTCACCATCAACTTGTTCTCGAAGCGTCCACGTTTGGCAACAGGCTCGTTATTGCTTTCTATGTTAAGATTACGGAAAAAGACATACGTTTCACGGCATGTGACGATTCGCTTGATTAAACAAACATCCCGCGGGTTTTCAGGAACTTCCTTGTACACCTCTATTTGGCAGTTTGCGTGAGATGATGTCATTTCTTAAGGGACAATGCGCCAGCTCATGAAGTTAACGAACCAATTTAGTCTGTGATATGTTCGTTTCCCAAATTAGAGTTTTTGGCGAAAAATCTTTTAGACGTTCAAGCCAAAGTCAAAGCGACGAATTGAAATGCTGTAGATCGAAAAACTCTAACAATATACACACACTGGCCAATGAATTAGAAACCCCTGATGAATTACTGTACTGATATGTAAAGCGGGGTCGTGTGGGGTACATGCTCATTCCAAGCTGCAGGTACAGGGTAGGGACAAGCTGCAGCTGCTCAAGTTAAGCAAAATGGGGAAAACGGCAGACCTGTCTGAATTCCAAAAAGGAGTTATTGTGGGAGTCCGTCTAGCTGGAGCTACGATTTCCAGGACAGTACAACTGATCGGTATCTCAAAAAGTCAGGTCTCCAAGGTGTTCAATGCGTAGAAACGGAATCCACAAGAGTTGTCGAAACGGCTGAATTGTGGATCAAAAACAATCAACAATCAAATCAAACGTCTGAGACGGATTGTGCGGCAAAACCGAAGGTCGGAGGTGGAGCAACTGACGGCAGACTTCAATGAAGGATCATCGCTACCCATCTCCTCCAGAACAATGCGCTGAGAGTTGAAGCAATAGGGATGGGAAGTCGCATGCCAATGAGGAAGCCGCTGGTGTCAGCAACAAAACGGAAAGTTCGCCTGCAGTGTGTAAAGAACGGTGTGACTGGACAGTAGACGACTGGAAAAAGGTGATGTGGTCGGACGAGTCACGTTACACATTGTTTTGCACCGATGGCCGGCAGAGAATTTGGCGGCAGCCCCATGAAGCGATGGACCCCTCATGTGTTGTGAACACAGTTCAAGCTGCAGGAGGAGGTGTTATGGTATGGACCATGTTTTGTTGGTATGGCAAGGGTCCCCTGATATTCCTTGACAGTCGGGTGAAAGCCAAAGATACCTGAACATTGTTGCAGATCAAGTCCATCCTGTAATGGTGCATTTGTACCCAAATGGTGACAGGTTCTTCATGGACGACAATGCTACTGTCCGTCGAGCAAGAATTGTTCAGGAGTGGTTTTCTGAACATGAAACCGAGTTGCGACATCTGCCGTGGCCAGCGCAGAGTCCGGATTTGAATCAGAACGAGAATGTTTGGGACATGTTGGAAAGAGACATTCGTCGAAGGCATCCGCTTCCGTCTACTCTGCAGGACCTGAAGGTCTCTCTGACGAATGCATGTGATTACCTTACCTGCATTGCAACACCTTGTAAAGTCCATGCCAAACCGCATATGTTCTGTAATTACAGCCAAAAGAGGGTCAATACCATATTGAACGAAGGTTTCTAATTCATTGGCCCGTGTGTGTAGAAGCTTTCCCTGTATTAATGTTAACCTTAACTGAATGCAACCTTAACTCGTTCCCCAGACATGAGCTTCAGCTCAATCCTCTCCTTCGTTAGTGCCATCTCCAGTTACCTGGAACAGACAATCGTACAGTGTCAATGTTTTTTCTTAATAACTTACAACCACAACAGATAACTGAAATCCCATTGCAAGAATGCACTGGTGTTATTTGATATGTCACATAACCCCCTTCCCATTTAATGAAATGAACCTTGACAAAAAATGTCGGATTTCAAGATGGCGGCCAAACTCCAGAACTGCCCCAAATGATAAAGGATCTATCCTATCATTTGACACACCCTTTCTGAAATATGCTACTGTTGTCATGGTTACAGCTATGTCCCAGTGACTTTTGACTCATTCTGTGTACAGGGTGACAATTATTGAGCTATATGAAATAAAAAATCAAATTTTGAAAAACTATGAGTTCAAAAATTTTATTCAAATGTTAAAAGTAACTAGAGATATTCGGATTTAGTTTCCGACATGTTCGATATGCTTGTCATCAATGGTTATGATGTGGCGCAGACGAAGAGCAAAATTCTGCAAAACTCACTGAAGTGTCGAGACATCGATGCTTTCGATGACCCCCTGAATGGCTGTTTTGAGCTCAGTGATGATTCCGGGGTTATTTGCGTAAACTTTGTCTTTAATATTGCCCCACAAAAATGAATCACAAGAGTTGAGATCAGGAGAAGATGGTGGCCAAGCGATTCCCATTCCAGTGGTCTCTGGGTACCCAAAGCCAGAATGCGCTCTCCAAAGTGCTCTTCCAGGACTTCAAACACTCTATTGTTCAAAGTACTTAGTAAAGAAATAGGGCGATTTCAAAAGCGTTGTGGTCATCTTCTCTCCTGAAATAACATCGCATGTCTATTTTTTATTGGGCTATCTGTACGGGCTAAGCCAATAACCCTTGCACGGTGGAAGATTAAAAACAAAATATCCAACACCAAGCAGCTCAATCGGCGGTTATATGTCGAAACGAAGCGACAGAATATGGTGTGGAAACCCACGAACTCTCCCCTTCCAAAAAATATTCAAGACAACACCTTCCGCAGGACAGCCAGAGTGTTCTTCTCGCTGATTTTCTGTGGTGATGCGGGACCGTCGTGTGACTATTCGAGAAGTTGCGGAAGAGGTGGGCATCAGTACGTTTTCGGCACATTCCTGATTTTCAAACAATTTATTGTTTTCTGGGACAGCCAGAGTGTTCTTCTCGCTGATTTTCTGGCCAAAGGAGAAACGGTGAGCGCTGCTGCTTATTCTGCCACATTGGAACGGCTACGAACTGCTCCGCGCCGAAAGCGTCCACAGTAGGCTATGGAACACGTGTGGAATATGTATCTAAATTTTAACGAAATAATTTTGCCATCCAATAAGTTGGTAATGCAATAATTTGGCCACTGGCTACTTGAAAATTTTATTCACTTTCAATTTAATTTTCTATTTGCCCAGAAACCCAAAGTCAATAATTGAAAACATTTTAGGTTTGTGGCTTTCGCGATTGTGGAAACAATTCTCTCACGGTCGGATGGATAAAATTTAAAACCTGATGGGTTATTTTTAATCACAAATAGCAGAAAAATCTATAAACGGCATTGATTAAGAATTGAAGTTTACTGCCATGTTGGTTAGAGGATTTGGGATTAATAAAAGCATTTGCTATTCTTGTCAAGCGGAACGAATTCATTTCGAATAACATTCGTGTTCGACAGAAATTGGATTCACTCGACCATTGGCCGTTACGAGGTGATTGAAGTTGTCGTCTAACCGGTTCGATTCACCGTTAACTAAATCGACTCCTGAATTAAGTTCAATGCCAGGTCAATTGATTCATCATAAAACGCGAATGATAATTAATTTTTAAATGGCCATGCTACGAAAAGAGAAGAGTGACGTGAGCGCTAAGCTTCATTTCTCGTAGCCATTCAAAATCTTGCTCTGTACACTTTCTGGTTTCATTCCAAATATTTTTCCTTATTTATTTCATTAACTTTTCGTTTTATTTACAAAAATTCAGTGTTAAGTTTCGTTTTGGCAGATATCCTAAAAAAAACCCAAAATCTCTTGCCAAAAGTCAAGCAATATAAATCATTTTCAGTTTGGAAAGAAAAAAAAAAGATAAATTTTATCGAACTGGTAATAACATCTGACTCAATTTTTATTTAAGTGAGATTAATAATAAAAAACTAAGTTGAAATGAAATTTATTTTACACACGCATACGCATTTGTTCACTGGGTTTTTGGCACAGACTCACCTGTTGTTGGAAGAAACTCCGTTGCTATGCAACCAGGATAAAGAGAAAATTTTATTTTTCTGCTTCATTTTTTATAAATTGTTTTTATAAATTATTACTTTTTATAAAGTGAATTCAACCAGAAGGTCGCACATAGAAACAAGTGAAAAAATAGGAGCAACCAGATTTGATAAATAAACTCGAAAACACTAAAACAAGAACAAACTCGCTCATAAATTCCCTTTTACAAATAAAAAAAACCTGAGGCATTTTAGTATTATAAAATGAAAGAAAAGACCTAGTCTATAGAGGGTGTCCAGAAAGTACCCTTCTTGATAAAGAAATTTAATATGGCGAAAACAATCCATACAGTTTAATTTTTTAATTATTTTTATTTATTTTTTTTTTATTATGTTCTTCAACTCAGAAAGTTTTTTTAAGCACTTTTCACTCCGTTCTGTAGTTTCATGAGACAAAGAGAAAGTTTAGAAATGAGTATGGATTCGACCCTTTAGATGTTAAGAGAATCAAAGATTGGTATCACAAGATTACAGAGACAGGAAGCCTTGCTGACCTTCCAAGAAGTGATAGGCTAGTGTGACTGAAGAGACTCTGAGGCTCTCCGTCAAGTTATTCAACGAAGTACTCGCAAAGTCACAAAGTGAGTCATTTTGTTTGCGTGTCAGGCCTTGAACCTTTGCTACGGAGACTCTCGACCATATTAATAACGATAATTATTATACGCTTTCCCAATGAATGTGTTGCACAAAAGCAAGACACATCACACTACACGAATTCTTGGAATGTATTCATGCGCTCATATCTGCCCTTGAAAGACTTTTGCCTTTATGGCAACCAATATAGCTCTGAAGGGAATATTACCTGATGGACCAATCTAAGACAATTCTAAGTTTATTATTATTATTCAATGAATTATAGAATTGTTTGACAAGGCTCTTTAGATTGCATGTTATTAAAAATGAAATACATTTTTTAAAATAGCATATACATTATTCTGAAAATTGGAAATAATTGGCAATAATTGTAAGTAAACTTATCTCATAGTGATTCACAATGTAAGGTAGCATATGTGGATTTAAATAAAACTTTTTTAATCTGGAAACAGTTTTTAATCAAAAAACTCTTTTAATCAACTGGAACTGAAACACATTCCTCCAAATTTGGAGTTCAAACATATAAAAATCATTTCTCTGTTCATGTGTAGCATATCTGCCTTTGTATTTGCTTTGATTCCTCTGATTGTTTCAATAAAATTTCTTTACCATTATTCATAAAATTAAAATTTCACAAATCATTTGATAATTTAAGCTTATCAAGATTCAAAGGTATGTTGTGGAAAAATGCTCTAACAAAAATCTAAAACTCCAAAAAAATAATAATAATAATAATAAATAAAATAAAATAAAAACTACCGTTGATAAAACTTTTGGTTGTCATACGAAACCCTGTTCGGATTATCTATACAGATTGCTTAAAAATTCGTTGGACAAAATCCGTATATAGATTCTATACATATATGATAAGAATGTAAAATCAAAATGTGTCAAACATGAATCATGTAAGAGTTATATCACTTGAAAGTAGGAACTTCGCTAGTGTAATTACCGAGGCTAACGAGAAAGACAGGCTCCGGCACTGAAAAGTCACCTGACCAAAATAGATCTATTAACAATGTAGCTTTCATTGTTTCCATCTTGTATTTTAACAATCAGTGTTTTTTCCTTTGTTGGAAACAAAGAATGTTGGATTGTTAATAGACCTATCTTGGTCAGGTGACTTTTCAGTGCCGGAGCCTGTATTTCTCGTTAGCCTCATGTAACTACCAAAGCTACCTAAAAGACAGGGGCACTAAAAAGTCACATGACTAAAATAGATCTAGCAACAATCCAATATTCATTGTTGACAACCAAGATGGAGACAATGACGGTTGGAATTACGGTTGGAATTACGGTTGGAATGACGGTCTATAGAATTCATGGTCATCGAGCTTCGGCCATTTTCCATTGTTTCGAGAAGCTAAGGAAAACAGATCGCGCCAGGTGCCGCACAGATCGCACTACAGCATCACCTTCTAAACTTCAGGCCTCACAACAGACGTTGAAAACGTCATCAACATCAGGCCCAAACAACAGCGCTCTTAGCAAAGGAGGTAATAAAAAAAATGATTTCTTCCTTCCTGAATTTTCATGCACTCAAAAACAACATAGTTCTAAAAATATTTTGCAAAATATAATTAAAATTGGAACTAATATATTTTTAAATAATAATATTAAGGGAAAATAACGATTCCTGTATTCATAAAATTATCTTTTGTCAGAGCGCTATTGTTTGAGCCTAATACTGATGACGTTTTCACCGTCTGTTGTGAGGCCTGTAGTTTAGAAGGTGATGACTACAGCCGACCGCAATCTGCGATAGAGATTTTCATTGAAACTGAATACGAAAGTAATGTTTCTGTCTGCCGATAGGGTGGCGCTGCAGGCGCAGTTGGGCAGATTGTACATGCAGCGCCACTTTTCAATAGAGTTCCCGCCCTACCGGGAGCTAGAAACTTTAGCTTCATTTTAACAATGGAGCTCGATGACCATGAATATCTATAGACCGTGCTTCCAGGCCTTGTTATCTCGTAGGTCTCGAGTAATTACAGAGGCCAACGAGAGACAGGCCAGGGCACTCAAAAGTCACATGATCATCGGGGTCCG
>JAHWFO010088239.1:41399-80160 GCA_023313115.1 Rhysida immarginata | reverse complement strand
TTTTTTGCTTGGTAGTCCACTCTCTGTAAACATTAATAACTGCTGCTCTTGAACACTTCACAAGTTCAGCTGTTTTGCTGATACTGGTTCCGAAACTGCGCGCGCCGACGATCATCCCGCGTTCAAACTCAGTTAAATCACGATCATCCCACTCATAATAATTTGGCCACTCAGTGTATATTGGTCCATAAGTTGGCAGGTATGTATGAGAAATAAATACGACTGTCTTATATTTTGAACATATCTCTTTTAATTTTTAACTTAAGTATCCAAAAGAATGTGAGAATGTCCAAATAAATACATTGGCGAAATTGCTGATTACATGTTTTTCTCTCATTTTTAAATTAAAAAAAAAGCTTTTTTCGTGACATTTAATGGTTTCTACAATAACTTCACTTCTTACAAAAAAGACGTTTTTCAAGAAATATAGAATGAAAATTACAAACTTGGTTTCTTTCTTTTTTTTTATTATTATAATATTAAGATTGTAATCGGCATCTATTGAACATTAGAAAGTATTTTGTTATATATTATTATTATTATTATTATCTGGTTGTTGCATGCATTGCTTATTATTATTATTAATATTATTATTAGGATTATTATTAATATTATTATTATTATTACAAAGTGGGGAGTTTGTCCCCTTTTAGGATCTAAAAACTACACTCACAAATTGACGTCCATAAAATTACACTTAAAGAAGTATTACACTTTAGTTGCCATCGCAACATTGATAGACGTTCAATAGAAGAACGAATAAAACAGGCTATTTTCATGAAAGAATTTTTTGTTTTTACATATTCGTTTTACTGCTGAGTAAAGAAAATAATTTGGTAAAAAACTATTGATGGAAAAAACACTCAAGATTTCTTAGAAGAAAAATGAAATTATATTTCTAAGAGTTCAATAACTAGAACGTTTGTTTGTTGTTTTTTTTCGTTTTCCTTGTAGATTCCTTGCGTTTTCTCTCGGTCGTTTAGTCGAAATTTTGAAATGAACCGAAATTGGAGCTATAGACAAAATAATTGAACGCGTTTGTTTGGAAAAATATGTTTTTTTTTGTTTTTGTTTTTTTTCCTTTTTGTTTCTAAAACTTGATTGCGCTTAGACTTAACTCGATCGTCCATTTCATTGGCCCTCGACGCTTAATTAAACCTTGCAGAGGTCTTCACATCGTTGCACTTGGTAATTTGTTTAGGGAAATGAAAATTCCACCCGTTTACGAATACCATTACAGCCGTTTTGTATTTTATTTTACTCGTTTGGCGTAAGCTCATTTACTTCGCTCGCAATTGTATGGAAGGCATTTTCGCTTGAAAATTTTACTAGAAAATCTCAACACAGCTTCTCCTGTTGCTCTTTGGCGAGAAGTGAATTTTTAATTTTGTGGTCAATTTTGCGTTAAATTAAGGAATCCCAATTGGCTATTTGGATGGAAGTAAACGTTACGATTGGAATAATTAAAGATTTGGAGCCGGATTCTAAGATTTTTTCCTTCTGATTGAGCGTTTTGCATTTGAGAGAAGAACGGATTCATGTATTAAAAAAGGGGTATACGAAGACAAATAAAGAGGGTTGTTGTTTTCTTATACAAAGGCATTGAAGCTGCAAAAAGTCTAGAATGGAGTACCTGCCTCCTGAAACTATAGGAATTAGAGCGTCCATCGCTTTCAACATCTGCTGATGAAAAATGGCGTTGCATTAAAAGTTGGTTTCACTGCTAGTGAAATGATTGATCGCCGAGACTGAGAAGCGTCTTGTTCTCTGCTTCGTATTCCTCGTTTGATAGTATCGCCCATCCATTCCTAGTTGTCTTTGCATTTCCTTTGTAGTAGTAAAGTTTATTTTTGTATTGCTTTGTAGGTCAATCCAAAACTCTTCTTTCTCTTGTTCTTATAAAACGAGCTTTCTTCTTCTGTTTCGAGTTGGTGAGATTCGGTATCTTGCGTTCACAGCGCTGTCTCCACATCGAACGGGTTGGTGCCTAGTTCTCTGGAGAGGAACCCATCTTGGGTCAAAGTGTGCCTTTGTAGGTTGCGATCGGTCAGTGAGCGTGGGATAGTAAGCGTGACGGGACGGCAGACGCGTATAGCCACGTCATAATCGGGAGGAGATTCCGTTCTTTCCACGTGATGTGCTGTGGGCGGCTTCAGTTGGCGGGAGTTGTCAGGAGACGTGTCGGACAGGGGAAGCGTCTGGTAAATGATTCGTTCATTCTGCAAGGAGAAGCGGGTGACAGAGACGGGGATGCCTCGAGCGTTATGGGATCGGCCGCTGAAGGGGTTCCACGAGTGACGGGTGTTTCGAGCGGGCTGGTCGACCGCCGGTGGGGTGGGCGTGTGCCCCAGAGAACTCCTTCGCGAAGACGCGTTCGCTAAGACGGAGCTGCTGATGGCGCGAACTAGCTGCGTGTTGGGGAAGTTGGCGTTTGTGTCGCTGCGGTGGACAAGCACGCTGCCGCTCGAGTTGTGACGCAGAAGCGATCTTTGAATGCCCCCATCCATCAGAATGGCTTCCGAGTAGCTGGGGATGTTGGTGAAGTTGTTGCGGATGTTCCACTCGATGTCGGCGCTGGTCATTGTGCTCGATGGAGTCAAAAAGCTCCCGTAATTGGTGATGATCTGTCCAGCTGGAGTTATGTAGTTCACGCCGAAAAGTTTGGTGACGTGATAATGCACGTAGGCGGTCTTGGAAGCAAAGAGAATGCGCAGTGGCCATGAAAGCAGAAGAAACGAAGCGAACCAGAAAGCTAGATGAGAAATGTAAAATGGGAGGTGATCTGCAAAGGCAATCATGTATTCTTTGAAGTTGATGTTCATGAGATCGAGTCCCTCGCGCATTTCCATGTAGTCGTCGTGTCGTTCGTTTTCCTGAAAGAACCGTGCCCGCTGTTCCTCGAACTCGTTAGCCGCTTCTAGATTGGCGAAGGCGAAACTCTTGCTGAAGCGGATCTTAGTTGCCGGAAATTTCTCCAGGTCCAACAGCTTCTTCGAGATGTCCTTGACGCCGCACTGTGTGAACACGAATGTGGCTCCTGATGAGTGCGAGTTGATACGCTCATAGTACACCTGAGTCGTGGTATAGGCATCACCATTGCGGTAGCGTGTCACCTGACGTGTACGCCTCACGTAATGGTAGCAGATGGCTTTCCACCAGATTATAGGAATGGCTTCGCGCATCTGTTGGATCCGCTCGTAAACTTCGGTCACATCTATTTTGTACTTGAGGTCAAGGCGAGTGGTGCAGTGCCAACACTCTACCAGGTACACCAAGTAGAGCATGACGAGGAAAGCCATGGGGATGTAGATGTAACCGTCGTCACACGGACTTGTTTGCCGTGTGCTCGCGATGGGGTATTTCGCAAAGTTCAGAATTACTTTGGTCACTTCGGTCAGGCGGCACCATGCGATCGCTGCCAGGCAGCCGTATATCAAGAGAGTCAGAATGAGGCACTTCCAGTGGGTGTCCCGTCGGAGGGTGTTCCAGAGAGATTGCTTTGATGGCCGTTGCTGAAAGAGAGAGAAAAATAAAGACCATTAATTAATTTAAAATATTTTCTACTACTAAATATTAAAAATGTAATTTATCAAATCTACAAGAAATAAATAAGGATATTTTTAAAAATTAAAATTGAAACACTGATACATATATCGACTTTTTCTTGTTCTCTCCTTGATGTATCTAGCATTAAGAATAAGTTCTACCTTACAATTTTATATGGTCCTAAAAATCTTGGTTCATTTATACTTCGTCTCACGTGACTAAAATGGTCTTTTAGAAAGTAGTCCCTTTACAAGTTACTGCTCCTACGGCACATGACTCAGATGTTTTTGCCTTTGTGCTTTTTTTTCATTTTTCCCTTCAAGACGTCAAAAAAATTGATTTTATTAGTTTTTATTTCTGAAAAGGAATTTGAAAAGCTTCAGTCATTTTTATCCCACCGAAAGCAAAAGCTGTTCTTCAGCTTCGAGGAAAGGTCAAAGCTGAGAATGTGTACATGTGTGGAGCATTTTTTTGAGGCGTATTTATTTGCGTTTTCAAAAAGGCCACGTCAGTCACGTGAGTTTCTCTTCCGACATAGCGAGACGGAGTATACTGCAAGTCTCAAGAAATGAAAAATCTTTCTGCCATTTGACGAACTGTTTATATATTTATTTTATTTTAGTAGTTGTATTCCAAACCAGGAATCCGCACAGTTCTTCCTGTAATAAAAGTCCCAGTTTCTCCATAATCATAGAAAGCGAAGTAGGGAAACTTGCTTATGCTTATACATTGGCATAGAAGAAAATAAATATTTGTTACTGAAGATTTAATGCTTATCTGAAACGAATTCAAACAGAAGATGATAATTAAACTGAATAAACATCTTCAAGCATATCGAAATGACAAATTGAAACGGGAAGCAAAAATTCCGCGATCTGGATTCGAACCAGGAACCATGCCTATCGCTGGCACCGCTCTTACCAACTGAGCTACCGCGGATATGAACCGCATTGCTGTTACAAGATATCCAAATGGACTTCATTGAAGCCACTAAGCAACTCAATCGGCAGAGCAAGGCCCCGACTCGAAAGTCGGGAATCATCCTTACCCTTGAACCATCAAATAAATTGATGTAATTTAACTCAAACATAAGATAATACATAAACTGAGGAAACATCTTCAAGCATACCGTAATGACAAATTGAAAAGTAAGGATAAGGATGATTCCCGACTTTCGAGTCGAAAAATGACTTTGAAAAAAAAATGACTTTTTGGATAGAGTGAAAGTGATTATAGAGGGGGGGGAGGGGAGGGAAAGCCAAAGACTGAAAGAAACTGTAGAAAGGCCCGTGATAAATTAGGAAACAGTTGGGGGGAGAGGGGAGTGAGGGAAAGGTAATGAAAAAATGGTGCCTTTGCGAAGGTTAATGCCATTATAGGATTTGAGTTTCCAAATGAGAAATGGACTCGAATTGCTTTCTTTCTTTTTTGTTATGGAAGTTGTTATGAGGATTATAAAGACTAACGTCCTGTAAGTAATGGCCATGGGAATTAAAGTGTTTAGCGACTGTATTTTGTATTATATCCAGACTCGTTTTTATTTTCTGGATAGAGAATTGAGGAGAGATGTTTGTAATGCAGCGAAAAATAAAACAAATAAAAATTTTGCAAAATTGCTCTCTTAATATTTGTACTCTTTCTCTGATGAAACTTGTTATTTATTTTTAAGAGTATAATTCTGTTTTAAATTTATTAATAATAAAAGGCAATAAAGTTTAATAAATACACAATTGAAATTTTGTTTTTGATGTGATATCATTAATTTTATCAAGCTGAGGCCCAAAACAGCAGTGGCGCCATCATGCGGTGGAACACAGAAAACGACAGAGTTTCACTATTTCCCTTCCTAGGATCATGGTTTCTCTCAAACGTCGCACACTGGCATATTTATTATTTTTTTCTAGCTATTGTAAAACTTCGTTTGAAATTTAAATGTATAGCTAAAAGAAGAAATTATCTCATTAATGTGTTTAAAACCTAAAAGTTCTAAAAATAACACCGCGACAAAAGTATAGGAACTTTCTGAAAATCTATTATGTCAAAAAATGACCCCCACCTATATATACATCTGGAGCATACCATTCAGATAGAGAGGATTTTCAACATTTGATGATTAGTGCTCAGAGAACAAGATGCGAAGAAGCTCGGCTCTATCTGCATTTGAAAAGGGGCAGAGTTCTGCCTTTCACAAAGATGGGTTACGAATTTCAGAAATTGCCTCACACATCGTATTTAAAAGATCCGGAACATATGGAGTGAAGAACAGGTCTGGAAGATCGCCTGCATTAAGCAAGAGAGATGCTAGAGCTCCACTCCGAGCTACATCAAATTCTGAAAGCACAGCCAAAGATTTGAACTTCAAGTTGTACGATTTGTCCAATGTCTCCAACAGAAAATCCCCATAGTGTTCGCAAAATACTGTGCCGAAAACCAGAGTTGAAACCACGACATAAAGATACCCGTCGAGGTTTCGGACAATCACACTTGAGTTGGACCACTCAATGGAAAACGATTATCTCCTCAGACGAATTTAGATGGTCCTGATGGATTCAGATACTACTTTCATGATTTAAAGAAAGAAGAGATACTTCTATCACGACGTCAAGCAGGTGGAGGTTCCCTAATGATCAGGGAGACTATTGGTTATCGTAAAAAAAGTGTAAACTGCAGTTTAGGGACGCTCGCATAGCATCAAGGGATTACAGAGAACTACTGTCACGAGTTCTCCTTCATCGATGCTGCGGGACCAAAATGGCAGTTCCAACACGACAATGCTGCAATTTATACTGCAAAATGTGTTATGGTATGGTTTGCCCTTAAGAATATCAAGGTTTTCAAGACTCCAGCCTTATCATCCGACATTAACCCGATCGAAAATGTTTGCGGCATGTTGGCAAGGGATGTGTACAAGAAAGGCAGACAATTTTCATCCATACAAGAACTCAAAAAAGCCATTTCTCTCAATAGAATTTGCCTTAAAATGATATTAAAAACGTGTATGTTAAAAACAAAATAAACTAAAAACGCAGAACAATAGTTTTTTAAAATTCCTTTATCAACACTTCGCGTCTTCACTAAATTCCTTTATCAACGCTTGTTTTGCTTATATTCAGGCTGTAATTTGGATATAAATGGATCTGATGTTATTAATAACATGTGTGATACATCTTCATTTGTTGCCTCCCTACTCGTTTTTCTAGGAAATATTATATATCATATTTACCGAGCTTTGCAAAAGTTCTGTTACATTCTTTACATCCCCCAAAAAATGGACTGCTCATGATTTGGATAATTCCATTTCCACAAAAGGATCAAATAATATATTGGAAATTACGTTTTAACCTCTGAGTGATCCTAATGTCCACGACAAAAGCGATGGAAACGAAACGAGTAGAGATCGCTGCTCTCCTGCGCGCGGGCCACACGAAGTCCGAGATTGCCAAGCTCCTCAAAGTCAGCCGGATGACCATCCACAGAGTTGCGGACAGGCTCAAGAATGGGAGAGACCTTAAAGATCAACTTCGTTCAGGTAGACCTCAAGTCGTCAACCGTTTGGCTGTGAGAAAAGCCTTCGAACAAGACCTGACGCTCAAAATGACTGCGCTCGCAAAGAAAAAGAAAATTTCGGTGTCCACAGTGTCCAGAGCGGTCAAAGAAGAAGGTGGAAAGAGCGTGAGGCCTCTGCTGACGGATCGGATACGGGAACAACGTCGGGAGCGCTGTCGCCGTCTTCTCAACGACTTGAAGAGTCATGGCGAGCGAATTGTCATTTTCTCTGACGAAAAGACCTTCACGGTCGATCCTGTCGTCAACAAGCAAAACGACTGCGTGGTAAGCTTCAGCCAGGACATCTCCAAGGTCCGCTACGTGTCTACAACCAAGCACCCGGCCTCTGTGATGATGCTCGGAATGGTGGCGTCGAATGGCGAGAAAATGCCACCCGTGTGGTTCCCAAGTGGATACCGGCTAACGGCGGCTGATTACAAGGACATCCTGGCCACAAAAGTCCTTCCCTGGGTGAAGAAATGCGGACTACATCTTTCAACAGGACGGTGCCCCTGCCCACACGGCCAACACTGTGCAAAACTGGTTGGGGTCCAACATGATCTTCTGGTCGAAAGGCCTTTGGCCTCCGCAGTCGCCAGACCTCAATCCACTTGACTACAGCGTGTGGGCGCATGTCGAGGGGAAGGCCTGCAAGGTCCGTCACAGCAACGTCGACGAGCTGAAAACATCTGTCAACCGTGTGTGGACCAGAATGAGGAAGGACTACATTCGCAAAGTTTGCAAGGCTTTTCGGCCTCGTCTGGAGCGGGTTCTTGATGCAGATGGTGGCTACATTGATTAAATGACTAATTACAATGTTATTCTACATGATGGCACAATAAAAACATGTCTAACTGCATCGTGAACATCGTCGTGTCCATTTCTTTGAGGGTCGTCACGAGTGTAACAGAACTTTTGCAAAGCCCGGTATGAAGGACACCTGGCGGATGAATCGCTTATGGATTTTTGTGGCTTTGGATTACTTAAATGGGCCCTCGGAAAGAGACTACCGCAAACAGTGGAGAATCTTTGGAAAGCGTGCCAATAGGAGTGGTTATGAATTGATCTTCGTGTTCTGCGTTCCAGCCTCCTGCAGTGACGATGCATGGCTACTAGAACACATTCGATGGTGGCGAAAAGGGTTTCCACATTTTCTGGCCCTCTGTAACTTGTACATTTTCTGGCCCTAATAACCTTCTGTATACTTGTACATCTTCTCCCTTTAGAAAGAGTAACTGTCCATCTGAGCTTACTCAACCCTTCTTTTGTAAAGACTCCCGTATATTAGCACACTATAAACGGTTGAAAATTCAACTGGGCACGTGCAGTTCATCTTTTGTTGAACAGAGTTTAGATAGAATAATAGATAATTCTTTTCGAGTTTCTATATCGGTCAGTGTATTCACATAAGATCTATCCCAAAATAATAGGATAGATGGTGTTTGACATTTTAAGACAAAAATATGAAATGAACTTTATTTATACAATGAACGGAGCCCACGCGCTGTTTGCGCGGTAATTATTAAGTAGCGGAAGAATGAAGCTACTTATTGTTTTCACAATGTCCCTCTGTCCGTCCGTCCGTCCCTTCCATAATTTCCGCATTTTTTGAGGTAGAAGGTTGAAATTCAGAATGTAGCTTACTATGGGCATGTGCATCTTCACTATTTAATTTGGTTTTGATTGGCCCACTGGGGTCGGAGTTTCGGGGACGGAAATTAGAGGGGACCAAAAGGTCTACGCGTATTTATGCATATAAAGGAATGAAATTTGGTATGCAGATTCCTCTAAGCAAGATCAACATTACTGTAAAGTTTGGGTAAAATCGTCCCAATAGGGTCGGAGTTGTGGGGGTGGTATCACTTGGTCTTAAGAAATTTATGGCAACATATAGGGTGTGATATATCATTCGATCGAAAATGATGAGAAAAGAAAGAAGACAGGGTTCTTTTATATTTTCTAAATACAAGGTTCAAGAAAATCAATTTTTGATAAAAAAAAAAATGGGGGGTTAAAAAGTGCATATGAAGGAATAAAAAAAATAGATAAACTCAGGGCTTCCGCTACTTTCTTATACCTTCCTCGGGAGGCTTAATCTCTTGTTTTTATCAAATTCAATTCATTGAAATTGTTTCGTTTGATGAACTCACATTCGCTCTTTATTAAGTAGCGAAAGAATGGAGCTACTTATTGTTTTCACAATGTCCGACTGTCTGTCCGTCCGTCCTCTTCATAATTTCCGCATTTTTTGAGGTAGAAGGTTGAAATTCGGAATGTGCACCTTCACTATTTAGTTTGGTTTTGATTGACCCACTGGGGTCGGAGTTTCGGGGGCGGAAATTAGAGGGGACCAAAAGGTCTACGCGTATTTATGCATATAATGGAGTGAAATTCGGTAAGCGGATTCTTCTAAGCAAGATCAACACTACTGTAAAGTTTGGGCCAAATTGTCCCAATAGGGTCGGAGTTGTGGGGTCCCAATCACTTGGTCTTTAGGGTGTGATTTATCATTCGATCGAAAATGATGAGAAAGGAAAGAAGATGAGATTCTTTTACATTTTCTAAATACAAGGTTCGAGAAAATCAATTTTTGATTTAAAAAAAAATAAGGGGGGGGGGGTTCAAAGGGAAGATGAAGGAATAAAAAAATAGATGAACTCAGGGCTTCCGCTACTTTCCTATACCTTCCTCGGGAGGCTTAATTTCTTGTTTATAGTTTTGTGATTGATTGATGATAAAAATTGTTGCTCAGACAACAATGGTCAGGTGACTTTTCAGTTCCGGTATGCGCTTTAAGTGAGCGCCAACAATGCTTAAACGTGTAACAACAATGCACAACTGTTCCCCTAACGAACTCGCATATTCTCCTTTTCACAATATCCGTCTGTCTGTCCGTCCGTCCGTCCCCTTCATAATTTCCGCATTTTTTTAAGTAGAAGGTTGAAATTTGGAATGTAGCTTACTATGGGCATGGGCACCTTCACTATTTAGTTTGGTTTTGATTGGCCCACTGGGTCGGAGTTTCGGGGGCGGAAATTAGAGGGGAGTTTACGCGTATTTATGCATATAAAGGCGTGAAATTCGGTATGTAGATTCTTCTAAGCACGGTCAATATTACTGTAAAGTATGGACCAAATTGTCCCAATAGGGCCGGAGTTGTGGGGGTAGCAGTCACTTGGGTTTAGAACTATGGCAACATATGGCATGTGATATATCATTCGATCGGAAATGATGAGATATAGCTCTTTTTCGTTTTGTAAATACTACGTTCGAGAAAATTAATTTTTCGATTAAAAAATGTGGGGGGGTTAAAAAGTGCAGATAAAAGGGTAAAATAGATGACCTCAGCGCTTCCGCTACTTTCCTAAAACCTTCCTTGGGAGGATTAATTTCTTGTTTGTAGTTGGATTTGAATAAAACACTTTCTAATGATATTTCCAGCTTAAAGCATATTTATTACAACGATGCAAAAAACAAAATATTTTTTTTCAAATACATCACCTGTACAACTAACTATTCCAAAACGATAGGACACCTTAACGAAGAATGGATTCAACTTATTTAGGATTCAATTTTTCATAACCAAAGACAACGTTATTTTAAGATCTGTATTTTATAACAACTTTTTAAGTTATAACAAGAGCTCGTCGTTGTGCACACTTATCCAAAAACACGGTCTCTGGAGTATGGGAAAAGGTCGTTCCTTAAAATATTAAATCTAAACCATCTTTTTTTTAGTGGTCACTGTCCGTTAATTTACTAGATGAACTGTGCGTGTCCAAATAAATTTCTGATTTCTATTGCTAGACATTAGTCGCGTTCACAACTTTTCTCACTTTTCTCACTTATCTTGTTTAAGTCACTTTCAGTGACGTCATTTGAAGAAAGCGAAGCTAACGAGAAATACAGGCTCCGGCACTGAAAAGTCACCTGACCAAGATAGGTCTATTAACAATCCAACCTTCATTGTTTCCAACAAAGGAAAAAACACTAATTGTTAAAATACAAGATGGAAACAATGAAAATTACATTATTAATAGACCTATCTTGGTCAGGTGACTTTTTAGTGCCGGAGCCTGTCTTTCTCGTTAGCCTCGGAAGAAAGCGAAGTCTCAAAAGAAAAATGACTTTTCTGAAAGCGAGTCAGTACCAGAGACAAATGAAAGTAAGGGACTGGCAGTGCCCTATTCATTTTGCTGAGCGCTACTGGTGCCACCGGAAGTGCAGCGATCGCCATTAAGAGAATGGCAGAAACCTAAGAATGGCGTATGTTCTTAATGTTATTTCAGCTGTTTTTGAAGATGACTTCAAGAGGTATTAGTAAGCGTAACCTGTTTTCTGATTTTTTTAAAAAAAACTTTATTGCCTTAACTAACGATAACGTATACTTTTAATGACTTTCAATAGCTGATTCAATGCCTTACGAATTTTTAAAAGAGCGCGTACAACTCGCAACTCCTATCGTTATCATAATAATGGAGGCTTAGCCAGAGACAAGTGAAAGGATAGATGAAGAAAACTGAAGAAGCTAAGTTATTTCTTCATCCATGGTGAAAGTAAATGAATCTAGAGGAAGGATGAATTTATTTTTTCAGTCTTAACTGATCTTTATTATTAAAAAAGTTGATTGTTATAACTTAATCAGTCTTAATACCTAATAAATATTTTCATTTATATTGCTAAATAAAAAGTAAATTTGAAGCCTCTTCATACAGTATTACCAATGGAGTTTCGAAAATAGCTTCAGTTACACAAAAAATTTAAATTGATTTATTCTTTATTGATTTTTAAATATAATAAGTCGTGATAAGACACTGCGTAGATTTTCTCCACTTATTTTTTCTATCAGTCGCTTGGTTTCATGGTGATATCGAATATTACAGTATATGATGACAATAAGTCTAATAAGTCGAAGCACATGATCGTCAGAAGGACTCATTTCAAATGAATGGCGAGTTAAATTAGTGAAAATATTAATTTTGTTTTCGGTTTTAAAATGTAATGTTTTTGCTAGAATTCAATTTAATTGCTCTTTGCTCTCCTAGATTATAAAATTCAGTCCTAAATGATTTTTTTCTGAAATTTTGCACAGGTATAGTACATCTTTCGATGGTGTGATAAGGCCTCCTTTTTTTTTTTCTCTCAATGAAATTAAGGCTGTGGTAGCTCTGATATTGCTCTTTCAACGCTTCTTTACATTGAATGCAGATTATAGATTTAATTACAGACCTAGAAACGAATCCTGCCGAATCACAATATTTTGACAAGATTTTAATATCAGGGATTGGATAATATTGAGACGCGTCATCTGATATGGATTCATGGTTATATTCATCAGAGTCATACATGAATTAATGTTTTGTGCCCTGCACTCAATTTTAACATGGTAAATTTAATGCCAATCAATTTGTCATTAATTTAATGTTTAATAAAAAATGCTGTATAATTTTGTTGCCGAAATAAAAGATGTATCCACTTTTTACGAAGAATGTCATCCGTTGGAAATCTACAGCGCAAATGTTTCGTTTTCTAATTTTTTTGTTTAGCTTTGAAATAGCTATTATATACGGGTGTAAGAGCTTGGTGCTTATTTCTTGCGTGACAGTTTTTTTTTTAATGTATTCATCACAATAAAAACGTTTATACCTATGTTTACTGAAATATCAAATGTTTATACTACATGTATAAAAAAATTTAAAAGCTGCGTCACAAAATTGTTTTAAGATAATAAAAAAAAAATGCAATTTTAATTTTTGTTAATCTGATAATAATGGAATATTTGTAAAGACAGGACATTTAAACTGGAAGGATATTTAAAAGTTTAATTGCTATCAATAAACAAACCTAAAATAATTTATCAAATATTAACTAATTGATTGTAAAATTTTAAATTAAAAGAAAACCTGGTAATCTAAAATATTTTTGAAAAGGTACTTAAATTGTTGCTTTTTTGTTTGTTTTTTTAACAAAAAACGAAAAGGAAGAAATAATTCTCAGTTCAATAAAATAATCAGTTTATTAATCCAAATATTGTAATAAGCAATTAACTAATAATATAATTACTTGTGATCTGAAGTATTGGATCTTTTTTAAAAAAACGATTTGACCAATGCGTATGAGAATTTCGTCCAGTTAGATATTAGAAGGGGGGATTATAATTTGTACATCTCGTACTAATCAACAATAATTTGGATTATAATTAGTGAACTGTATATTTTATTTTATTAACTTTCAAATTATAATTTATAAAGGAGAATTTTCCTAGTTGATTGTTTAATATAACTCGTCCTCCTTTTCCATTTAAACTTTTTTTTTAAATTTATGTTTAAGAATAATTTTATTTATCACCAAATAACTTTTTATCGGATGGGCCGATTTGGATGATTATTTTTTGTTTAATAGAGCAAGTTTTTCTGGTGGTCCCATAATAAATTCATCCAGATATCTTGGGTAGATATTATAAAAAATAATTGTTTGCGATTGATTTACATGCATTGCCTCCGGCGATCAGCGTTTCTTGCCAATCCCGTAATGGCGGCGCGAAGGCACCACTAGAGGGGAGGTCACTGCCAGTCTCTTTCTTCATTTGTCTCTAGTCAGTATCCACTTTCTTCCCTGCTTTTGTTACTTTTCTGGCTTTGCAGTTACTAACTTCCGGTTTAGTGGTAGCCATATTGAATCGCCGCTTCGCTCGTTTCGATGCTTGCCCACCGATAAAACTTGTAATTTAAAAGCGTAAGTAATGTATTTAACGTTGTAAATTGTGTTGCTTATAAATTAAGGAATGCACTAGACCGGTTTGCAGCCAAATGTGAAGAAGCTGGGATGAAGATCAGTGTGGCTAAAACCGAGGTTCTTGTCCTTTCAAGACAGCCCGCTCAGTGCGCTCTCCATGTTAGGGGAGCCTCATTGAGACAGGTGGAGAAATTCAAGTATCTCGGGATTGCATTCACGAGTGATGGATGGCAGGAGAAAGAATTGGATGCTCGGATTGGTGCAGCAAGCTGTGTCAGACGTGAACTGTGGCGATCCGTGGTAACGAAACGCGAACTGGGTAACAAAGCCAAGCTCTCCGTCTTCAAATCTATCTTTGTCCCCATTCTCACCTATGGTCATGAGGCTTGGGTAATGACCGAAAGAGTGCGATCGCGGGTACAAGCGGCCGAAATGAGATTTCTGAGAGGTGTGGCAGGTGTTACCCTACTAGATAGAGTGTACAGCAGCACAATAAGGGAATCTTTAGGTGTTGAGCCGCTACTTCTCCGCATTGAGAGATCTCAGTTGCGCTGGTATGGACACGTGATACGGATGCCGCAAACTAGTCTTCCTAGGCAGTTGTTATTCTCCAAGCCAGTGGGTAAGAGACCAAGGGGTCGGCCTAGAACCAGGTGGCTAGACTACATGGAGAATCTGGGTTCGAGTCGCTTGGATATTACCAGGGAGGACATGCGCCTGATGGCGGAAAATCGCGATCGCTGGAGATCCTCCATAGGGCTGCTGCCCCCGCGACCCTAACGGATAAGCGGGTTTGAAAAGTAAGTAAGTAAGTATAAATTAAGGAATAATAAAACCATCGAGAATAATAAAAAACATTTTCCACAATCAATAAATCGCTTACTAGTTTTCAAACGATTTCGATATGTTCATCATGTCTCTTTATGGCTGACGCAGTTTTAGATGCAAAAGTAACAAAAGCAGCTAAAGTCATCATTTCATTTCCGGTTTCATTCACAATGAAAACCTATTTCCCTTAAGTGAAAGGATGTGAATGCGACTATTGTTAATATTACTTTGTAATTCACTGATAGCAAGATTTTGCATGTAAACCTGGATTACTTTTTAGACTGATTTTGATGGTTTTATAAATTGTACAAACAGGAATGACAAGTGTTAATATTCTTGATGACTTTATAGTTGCTCCTTTAATAATAGTTGGTTTTTAAAAATGGAAAAGGGGCTTTGCATTTCATTAATTTTTAATGATATTAGGAATTTAGTCAATACATATACGTCAATTCTTAATTTGAAGCGGTCCGGTTCATTAAAAGGCAAGTTATTTTATGCTTATGGGTTGCTGACAGACAGTTCATTATATTCATTGGCTATGTAATCAAGCCATTTCACAGCGAACAACCTAATATTTATCTTTAGTTTCTTTTGTGTATTAATGTTTTATTCAATAATCAATAACTCATTCTCCTTCTAAACAGGATATATATCTCGATAATATTTATTGAAAATATACAATTTTGAAGAGGTGTTTGCCCGATGTTAGATTTGAAAGGTCTCCACCACTTTAATGGTTTCATTCGCTGTTGGTGGTATCGACATTAACACTCGTCAACGACTTCATTTGATGGATGAATCTCTTCCCTCCCCCCCTTTCTCCTTCCTTTCATATGGGAATCCACACTGTCGATAATGTCAAAGCCGTTCTGATAGGCCACTTCACAATCCCTATTGACACGCTCCTCGTGGTGTATTCACAAAGATGGGATGGGGAGAGGAATGACACGCAACTCTATTACGTAAACTGTCACGTATCTGGCTTCTAGTTTTCTTAAAGAGGAAAAAAAAACAGGAAAGGGGTAATTTAGAATGTGATTTTAAGTTTCAGTTTATTTAAGTGTACTTGATTATATTGAGGGGAATTTTAATTCAGTATTGTTTTAAATTGTTTCTTGAAATTTTTTATCAAATCAATTGCGATTACTGCAGATGAGTTCCCTTTAATTGCACTCTAATCGTCCGTCCGTTGTTCTTTTAAACATTTCGAGAATTACCTGTACTTGTTAGATGAAGATTTGTGGTCGTTTTCGTTTATAAACGGACAGGTTAGATAAATGACTGTAAATGCGGGGCTATTCAATAAAGATGGTGCGAAAGTAAAGCTGATTTATTTTTTATGGAACTGACAATCAGAAAATTATATTGATATGTATTGATATGAAGTGTAGTTTAAGAAAGTTTGACTGGCCCCACCTATCAGACCAAGTTTTCCAATCATCTCGTTCTGTTGTCTTGCTTCCTTCTCTTCCCAATATGAGATTCAGTCGCTACTAAAAATCAGTCCTTTATACAGGGTGTTCCATAAGTCGTGGTCGTAAATTTAATGATATGCATGTTCAATAGCAAGGAACAAAAAACTCCCTATGAACATAGGTCGAACAACGCACCGTTTCCGAGAAAGATTAAGTTTATTGACAAATGGAGCAACAACTCGTACAGGTGTTTCTTTGGTAGTGTCTCGTGTACCTTGAACTCATAGCAAATGCTCAAAATGTCCATCATGAACACGGCAGCATGCTTCAGCTCTTCTCCTCAAAGAGACACGCAAACGTTCGCAAATGTTCTCAAAGCCATTCTCCACGCGATGGCGCAGGGCGTTCACAGTATCCACTCGTTGCGCATACACGTGCTCTTTTAGATAGCCCCAGATGCAAAAGTCATATGGGTTCAAGTCCGGAAATCGAGGAGGCCATGCACACCGGTGGTGAAAGGTGATTCCGGACAGCCAGTTGATAATGAGCGGGTGCACCACTCGTTGGCGAATCGCAAGAGGCACACTATAATAACTCAGGGAAATCCTGGTGCAGGAATTGGAGATAGACAGCTCCTGTAGCCTCTGCGGAAGGATGAACGGTCCAATGATACAATCCCCTATTACACCTGCCCACGCATATTGGAAAATCGGTCCTGATGATGCGCTTCTCCGATGGCGTTAGGATTAGCATAAGACCACTCAAGATAGTTGTGGAAATTAAAGATCCCATCGCGAGTGAAGCAGGCTTCGTCAGTGAACATCTGCAGAATCGTCGTCGTGGAGGATAATCTTGTGCACGTCGGCCTTGCACCCTCTGGATATGGTATGGGTAGAGACCATTTTCGTGCAAAATTCTCCAAGCAGTGTTCCGACTTACTCCTGGCGATCCGTCTTGTGCTGGTAGTTGGATCCTTTTCCACACGCTGCAGTATGGCCTGTTCCCGTGCAGCAGCCCCAACGGTTCGCGGACGTCTTTCTCGGGGGGTGATGTTAAAAGTACCAGTGTCCCGTAAACGCTGGTGAAGACGGATAAACATGCGACGATCAGGGTGTCGTCGGTTTGGGTACGTGTCTCTGTAAAGACGCACCGCGTCTGCTGCATTCCCATTTGCCTGATCGTACGTGAAATGCATATCCGCCAACTTCGCATTGCTGTAACTCAAACACAGTCCAGGCAACGAATCAGCTAGGTCTACTACTTCCTTCCATTTACATGAACAGGGTATTCCACTTACATGGCAAGGGGGAAAGGAAACGGTGCGTTGTTCGACCTATGTTCATAGGGAGTTTTTTGTTCCTTGCTATTAAATATGAATATCATTAAATTTATGACCACGACTTACGGGACACCCAAAAGTGATCCAAAAGTCAAAAGGAAAATATTCTAATGGAACATTAATACAAAGCACTACGTCTAAATAATGGAACATTAATACAAATAATAAAAAACAATGTAGCAAAGAGCAAAACTATCAAACTGACAATAATACTTGGTAAGGCCACCATTGGAAGAGACAACACGAATTCGTTTTGGAAGAGAATGAATCAGTTGTCGAGAAAGGTCGACATCAATGTTTCATGTGAGAGGCTTGTCGTTTGCCAGTTTGCGTTTCATGATTTTCCATAGATTTTCTATGGGGAGTTAGGAGGCCAGGGCGTAGTGTGAATATTCTGTTCCTCTAGCCAGTTCTTAGTTGAGCGTGATGTGTGAGCTGGGGCGTTATCTTGCTGAAATATAAAGTCTTTGTCTCTATACAAATCTTCGGATGATGAGACAAGAAACGCGTCCAGTATTTCCTGGTAGGCCAATGAATTAATCGTGACTGCAAGCTGCCCCGCACCCATGGAACACATGCAACCCCACACCATGAAGCTGCTTGGGAACTTGACGGTTTCCTTTATGGTGCTGGGATAGTGTGCCTCTTCTTTAGTTCGCCATACTCTGATTCCTTGGTCACCAGACGCTAGACAGAATCGGGATTCATCGCTGAAAATGACATTGGTGAAATCCTCAGGGGGTCCAATTGGCACGGGCTTTAACACCAATTGAATTTACTTTGCGTTCAGTTTTGTTCAACAAAACCGAACAGTAATTTTTTTCCTTGAAAAAGTTTATACACAGAATTGGTAAACATCCTGTATATGCTAGACAATGAATGACATTTTACACTTGTCCATCTAATTCTCCATTCTTCATCTGAATTTGCAAACACGAATGGATTTACGATACAGCCCATTTACTAACCTTTTTTGCATCTAATAAATAAATAATGTTCGCCACACTTACTTTTATAGAATTTAATAAAAAGAATGCTATTGCCTCTTTTACGAGGATTGAAGTTATAATCTACATACGTGACCATTATCAAACTCATAATGCTTCCAGCAAGTCATTTTTCAAAAACATTCAGAACACCAACATCATGGCTTGTTGGCATGCCTAAAAGCTACGTTTTTATTAAACTTTTCTTTTTTTTTTTGTTTTTTAGAAACGGCTGGCTTCTAAGATGCTTTATTGTTTGAACATCGATGTCGGTGGAAGCATTTTGAACCCACTCATGAGTTTAAGGTCCCTGCGTTATTAAGATGCAGAAACCATTTTCCCCTTTTGAATTCAGGTCGTTTACACGAAGCTTTCTTATTCGTGTTGATTCCCCCTTGGCATAACATGTATAATAGGAGCCGCTTTCAATCAATAAAGGCTACAGCCATTTGTTTCCCAGCTCGACATTTCTTCTGCTGAGTGCTTCCAATTGCTGAAATGGCGCCTTGTTTCCGCATCGTAATGGAAAGCCCAGTTCCTGGCTAAGATATAGAAAAGTGCTTTATTAATTATTCACTGTTATGTGACAGCCTTAAATATTGCTGTTGTTTATGTTATGTTTTGAGCGAGCTTTGTGCAGGATAGATGAAAATATCGGGTCAATTTTAGAAGTCAATTCTAAAGATATTTGCATGAAGGCTCTTCATGTTTTAAATTTGGATGTAACCTATGTGATATCAACAAAGTGAATAAAAAACGAGGCAGATTTCGAGCCATGTAATGTCTCCGAAAACATAAAAGAGTTCGGAAAAAATTGGCAAAACATTTTCTCGAGTCGGCTTCATAAAGAAATCATACGGCATTGATCAAATTGACTTGTGCTTATTTCACGGAGAAAACTTGTTCGGCTGCATTTCACGAAGGAAAGTTCGCAACCTGGGGAAGAAAGAAAGAAAGCTCCTTTTTTAAATTTCTCTTGTTCTGAACAGAAATAATGCAATGTTGACATAACCTAAGGTGTGTTTTTCTTTGAGTGCGAAGCTAATGGAAAATGGCTTGTCGCAAAATACAAAATGAAGCGCGGCCTAATGGAAAACTCTAAAAAAATGCATTTGTCATTTTAAAAATTTCCATTTCAGTTCTTAACAGTAACTCGAATGAATATATACTCAGAGGCCAATACTCATGGGATAGCACTGTACAAATTGAACACTTTGAATATGGGTCATTCCACGTCAATTCAGGCAGAAATTTTGCAGTTTTTGGATTTTAATGAAATTTGGTATATACAATTGCCCTAGGGAGTTGGTAATGAATGCCAAATATTATTAATTTCTTTTCATTTTTATGGAAGTTACGGACATTTAAAATTTGAGAAATTTGAGTGGGGGCCTTATCTATGAAATACTGTAACGTCGGTTGTATTTTACTTAGAAAGATGCGATTGGTGACATATGAAAGCTCTTTAACTGTAGATTTTATATGAAATTTTTAAAATTATATTACGCATGCGCAAATATTTGAACTTAATAAAAATATTTTATTTATGCAAATATTTTAAAAGATGGGTATTTTTTTCATTAAAATATTATTTATATCTTACACATACTTTCATAAAAACAATACAAAAAATTCAGAACTGTGTTTTGCTTCGTTTTGAAGATATTAATTTTTAAAGCTCGAGTTCCAAGCCACAATACATCCGTTTGTATGTTACAATTCTTCAGATGTACAAGGCATCCTAAGAAATATAAATTTTTTGGTAATATCCGATTGTCTTAAGCATTCTACAGCTGTTTCTATTCCTTTCAATGTGAACTCATTAAGTTTTAAAAGAAAATTCAATAAATGTAGAGAAGATACGAGGGTCGGTCGAAAAGTAATGCCTCCATGGCTGTAACTTTTTTATTTGTTAACCGATTTTCAAAATTCTTTTGTATCTGATACTTACATTTGTCCTCTATGTAATGCACTATTCACTTTTCGACATTATCCCCATCCCTTTCCACGCACTGCACCAACGTGTGAACCCGTCGGAGAGGAAGTCCGGGGTTGTTGTCGACACCAGGATTGAATGGCAGCTTTGGACCATCTTCTGCAGCACGGTAACGCTGGCCCGCACACAGTCGCCATACACTAGAGGTGTTGCATCGCCTACAGTTCAAAGATGAAAGATCTTGCACTTTGCGACTTTCACCACTTCCCAAATAAGAAAAAGCACCTTAAGAGACATTCAATCCCTGATGACGAGATAAAAGAGCAGTTGCACCTTGTGAAACATTCTGCTCAATAGGCTGGTGAGATTTGCTGAACTTCAGTTGTGATTTCCTCCTTCAGCTCAGGCAAAATGTGCGGATTGTGTGCATACACTTTACCTTTCAAGGCATCCCAAAGGAAGAAAGCGAGAGGTGTGTGGTCCGGCGAGCGTGCAGGCCAGATGCCACGCGAGATGATTCGATCAGCAAAGACGTCCTGCAGAAAGTGCATTGGTGTGTGTGTGTGCTGTACACGTTTCCACACTAACTTTTGAATCGTCCTGTATTAACTTCAGCTGCCTCTGCAATTCCTCTCGTCCTTGAGGGTAACTCAGAAGTGACCGACTCTCAGGAAGTGTAAAGTAAATATACTTTCTTTATTACTTACAATTCGACATCATAATGCAAATTTATATTTTCTTACCAAATTATCTTCTTATTTAGCAGGTGCTCCATACTTTTCCGACTTCTGAAAAAACAAACTGCAGTTCTAAGAAATATTTTTCCTATTGATATAATTATTATTGTAATTATATTATTTTTGTGTAATTATAATTAATAATACTATTGATATTAATAATAAAACGTATATAAATGAATGGTCCCAAGTTTACACGCTTTCTCTTCCCTGTACGAGTAGTCAAGTCCCTACTACCTGACTCCCGCCGCTTGGAGCTCAAGCTTTAAAAATTAATATCTTAAAAACGGAGCAAAACACAGTTCTGAAATTTTTGTACTGCTTTTATGAAAGTATATGTAAGATATTAATAATTTTTTAACGAAAAAAAAATACCCACCTTTTGAGAAATTTGCATAAATAAAATAATTTTATTAAATTCAAATATTTGCGCATGCGTAATATAATTTTAAAAATTTTGTACAGAATCTACAGTTAAAGAGCTTTCATATGTCCCCAATCGTATCTTTCTAAGTAAAATATAACAGAAGTTACAGTACTTCATAGATAAGGCCCCCACTCAAATTTCTCAAATTTTAAATGTCCGTAACTTCCATAAAAATGAAAAACAAATAGAAATATTTTGCATTCATTACCAACTCCCTAGGGCCATTGTGTATACCAAATTTCATTAAAATCCGAGAGGTCAGTGCCAACGCCTGCCTGAACTGACGTGGAATGACCCATATATGGTTGCGCCAATATACACTATATGATCAAAAGTTTAGGGATACCCCCTCATAAATTATGGAATGTGCCATATGAAAATAACATGTAAATTAATTAAATAGCACACATATTTTCAGACTTCCGTATTATTAAGATATGGGTCGTTCCAAAGAGCTCAGCGACTTCTAATCAGTGAGATTTCCACCATTCTACAAATACCCCGTACAATTATAGGCAAAGGGATTGCGAAATGGAAGACTCACAAGCCTGACAACTCATAACTGACATCAATTCCAGGCGACGTTTGGAATGGTGTAAAACTTTAAGAAACTGGAGGATGGAGCAGGGGAAACGAGTGAAACTGATGAATCACGATACACACTCTGGCAGTCAGATGGACGAAGTTAGGTTTGACGGATGTCTGGAGAAGGTTTCCTGTCTGAGTGTGTAGTTCCCATTGTGAAGTTTGGAGAATGTGGCATCATGATATGGGGCTCTTGGACAACTGTGCACTGCCAGCATTGTGGGAACAGTTCGGGCATGGGCCTTTTCTGCAAAGCAAACTCTGTACACAACTGGTTTCAAGACAACGAGGTTGAAGAAATTGATTGGCCTATCCAATCCATCTGCCCATCTAGTATCTAGTACAGAAGGTAGGTTATCGCGAGCGATAATCTGCGGCACCTACTCCTACGAGGGAGTTTTGCGCCATCCCATTAAATAACGACTGCTACGAGATGACAGTAGCAGCTGGGACCGACGGCTTAACGTGCCCTCCGAAGCACGGGGGGTTTCATGATTGGGGATAAACGAACCAGAGGCTGTACCAACCGCTGAAAAACCAGCTATGGTCAATCGGCAAATGGGTCAGACCAAAGTCCCCCAACAGCCGCGCCCCAAATAGCTGTCCCGCCAGCGGTGGCCCTCAAGCCCTGGCCGTCACCCAACCAGCAGCTGGCCGCGCCTGAAGTTGCTGAACTCCATCGATTGGCAAGCCAACCGACGAGACAACCAGGCCACGGCCACCCCCATCCATCTGCCCAACCCACGTAGGACAGGAATGGAAGGAAATTCCAGCTTCTTACTACCAAAAAACTGGTGGAAAGTCTTCCTCGGAGGCTAGAAGCTATCATTAGAGCAAGGGGGTACCACGGCTTAATAATTGCAGTTATCTGAAGCCTGGGACGCAGAAAACCTGGTGTCCCTAAACTTTTGATCACATAGTGTACATCTTATCTACTCGAATCCCTATCGTAGTATCATCATGGCAAGGCGACGAACTATGAAAGTTGGAAAGTGTCCCGATAATGGGTGCCCGACGCATGGGGCATGTCATTTCAGAAGTTGTTCAGGAATTCAACATTCGACGATATACGGTGTCCTGTGTGTACAGGGAATTACCATATACCATGGACAAGGCATTGGTAGACCAGGAAATAACCCATTCTTACACATCGCCAACAACAGCGCATGAAATCACTGCAGCATTTAATGCAGATTTATATCCATGAGCTATGGTAGCAGAAGACTCACCAGGGTACCACTGCTAACGCAATAACACCGGACACAGCCCATCACGTGGGTTTGTGAGCATGTTACGTTGCCTTGGAAGATTGGAAACGGGTCGTGCGGTCCGACGAATCATGGTTCCTGTTGTATCAGGCTGATGGAAATGTCCAAGTATAGCACAGAGCCTATGAAGCCATGGACCCAAGTAGCCATGTACAGGCTGAAATGTATGCATTTTGAGTGGCATTATTGGGGTGCGTTGGCACATCACAAAACTGTTCCTGTTACGTTGAGCTGCCTGGTCGCCACATTACGAGGTGCTAACCAAAATTTTCCATGTACCTCTAAAAAATACGGAACTTACCCGATCTGTTAATTTCCATCGTCACCTTCAAAGAAGTCTCCTTGGGCATCTATACATCGCTGCCAGCGATGTTCCCACTTCTGGAAGCACTCCTGGAAGTTCCCAGGTTGCAGCATGTTTAACATCTGCTGCGATTCCGCTTGGATCACTTCAATTGAATCAAATCGCCGCCCTTCTCACCGCAATTTCAATTTTCGAAAGCGGTAGAAATCATGGCAAGGTGCCATGGCACAGCGGTCATGTTGTTTTTGTTGAAGAAGTTCCTCACAGCGAGCGATTTGTACGCCGAAGCATTGCCGTGATGGAGCAGCCAGTCTTTCTTCTTCCATATCTCTGGTCCTTTGCGCCTCACGTTTTACCTCAATCGTCTGAAAACGTCCCGTATTTGGCGATCACAAGCATCGTGGATGATCTGACTTCGGTCCTCTCGGATCACGACACGCACTTTCGTGATGATTTCCAGAGTTGTGCTTGTTGACGGTCGACAAGAATGCTTGTCGTCTTCCACAGACTCCTGACCATCTTTGAAACGCTTAAACTACTCAAATGTTTGGGCTTCGCCTAAAGCTTGTTCACCAAAAGCCTCCTCCAATAGTATGTGGGTTTCAGTCGCAGTTTTCTTCAGCTTTAATATCAAGAATCGCAAACACGACCCAGCTGTCGACTGGCACAAACAGTAGATTTCTTTGGGCTTCGTATAAAGGTGTCTCTCACTCTATCAACATTTTCTGCAGATACGTCTGGTCGCCCTCAGATTTTCCCTTTACATTGTAGCGCCCCCTATCCCGCTAAACATATACTAAGGGGGGGTGATAACCTTTTATTACCCAGGGGTAGGAGGACGCAAGGGTTCGGGACCGTAATTTATTGAAATAAGACCACCACCAATACTGTAAATACCATAACCCTTTTATTCATTAATTATTATTGCAATATATGTACAGCAGGCAATTCTTAACTCCTATTCTGTTAACCTAGGTAGCGGTTATATGTGGGACGTCCTTCTCATGCACTAATACCACATGCATCAATGTTATCGACATAATATCTTTAAATTTTCCACATTATCACCCTAGGTGTATAAGTACTTAATCGAGACACTGTATTGTTAAATCATTACACCTGAACGCAAGGCAAACGATAACAAATCACGTGACATCATCCATCCACTGTCCCGAACAAATATTCCTATGACTCTGCGCTAGAAAGCGTCACGTCCCGCCTTTTATGCGTACAGTAAGGGGGGAGGGACTGAAACCCCTCTTGGCGCCACTGAATGGATGAGCGGCCTTATGAGTGTTATCATTTGTCAATCCAAATAGACTTACTAAACTTAACTAATGACTTAAACAATTTACTCATGTGAAACATAAGCATTACTGCATCTGATCATACGTCTCATTATTATCATTAACATGCTTTACCAGTCCTCGATACAAGAGTCTTATTACACCTAAATTTAATAAGACAAGAGTATACGTGCGCTTTACTGTAGCACTTTTGATTATCTTAACAAACAGTTATTCACTGTTGCTTCTCGGATGGTTCCTTGATATGACTATCATCGTTTGAAAGGGATAATTTAGAACAAGCTCACCGGATCAGTTTTCAGCCGGAACCGCAACACTCAAACACTGTGTCTCATCCTCTCTTCGGACGCACGTTGATCGGTGGAGGGTATGACGAACTTTACTCTACTGCAACGGCGAGGACCGCTCCTACGATCGTGTTCCATTCGCTGTGGATCGTACGTAGGCCACGAGTTGACTTCGTTATACGGGCATGGAAAGAATTATATTGCACATAAAATTATTTCAACCATACTTAAAATGTTTTATCACCTAATACTTAACATTCATCTTTCTTGTATAGGTCATAATTCCTTCCTATGTGATTGGACATCATGTTCGAAACTTCTCGCGACGCTGAGCCATGAACGACAGTTTTTCGGAGCGGTAATTAATTCAAAACATCATTATTTCTTTTGTTCTAAACCAATTTGACAACCGTCGGGGTGTACGAAAGTTATGTTCAACCATTTTGCCTTTGAAGCTTAGAACATTCTTTCCTCTCGCGTCGGTCTTAAAATTTTTAATTAATTAAAAAAAAAAAAAAAAAAAAAAAATCTTTACAACAACCAAAAAAAAACTTAGCTTTCTTTCCACGAAAACAGCGACAACAACAATCCCTCTCCCAACAATCATCAAACACACACACGAAAGCGACGTACTAAAACAATTAATAATCATTCCCTATAACGACCCATTCTTTCAATAACAAACAATTACATCAACAGGTAAAATGGACAGCTAAAACCAACAACATTTACTATACGAACACCACACACGTACTACAAATAAAACAGGACGTTACAACATAGACATCCACTGGTCTCAAACTAAAAACAGCTCAAAATCAAATTAGGTGGACATAGGATGATACCGCTTGGCACAATTACAGCTGAGACGTACTCCTAACACCATTTATGGGCAAAACTTCGTACCGCTTATGGTTCAGTCAGAATAAAACAATTTCGGGAAACTTTGGGTAACACCTCGTATATTTATCACTTTCGAATCACTGTACTATCTCCCAATCAAACATAATTCGTAACCAAGTGTATTGTTTTATTTGTCACTTTGTATTTACCCGGAATGGTAGTAATATTTCAATCAATCAAGACTTTGTATAGCCTAATCGATCAATTAGAATATCAATAACCTAACCTAACCTATACATTTTTTAATATTCGCATTAGAATGACCGCCATTATCGACTCCACAGCAATAAAAATAACAAATCTAACTATAAGCTCCAACAATTGGGAGATTTCCTGTTTCATTTGGTTTATAACTACCTAGTACATGGTTGATAGATATGAAAATTAAGAAATTTATTATTGCATAGTTATAGCCTTCGATTGTTTTGTTCCGGAAAATTATTCCCCACATTTAATTCAATTCTCTGGATAGTGTTATGAAATTCGCGAGACAAAGCAAATGGCAGACAAACGAGAATGAAGCGGCTGATTTACATCAACTGCATTTTATGGTTAATTTATGCGCCAATAAACAACAGGCTGCGAACATAATTCTCGCTCTCATTTCGAACTTTCTCTTCAGTTAACATTAAATGAACAGAACTGTCGTTGTCTTTTAAAGCTTCGTAAAAGGGTTCATTTTGGATAGATTTCTAGGAAGGATTTCATATAATCACAGTCGTTGGTATTTAACTTCAAGTAATATGAAATGTCTGGGAGAAATACCGCTTTTTCTCTGTTTTAATGCTTTATTAGTGCTACGTAGTGTGTTTTTTGAAATAATAAAATTATTAATCCAATGCTGTAATTATTATTTCTTTAAGTTTCTTTGTTTGTTAATCTTCATATCAAATAAAGTTGACCATTAAAAAGTTATTTCCTCTTCTATCTCTCCTGAATTGTATTTACCACAAATTTAATGAGGGAAGTGAAAACCACCACATTGGAGGGACACGTGAAGATTTACAAATCAGGCGAACGTGGCGCTTGCAAGGTAACAGATGGAAAAGAATTATAAAGCAGAATTTCAAGTAGGTTTTATAATTTAAAGTAGTTTTCTGAACTTAACAAAAAAATGTTTCGTGAAATTTTGCACCATCCGAATTTGAATAGAAGGATGAACGCATGAAAAATCTTTACTTTAGAACAAATGATTGCTAGAGCCCTAAAAGTCAGTTCTATCTATATCAGCCCCTATAGAAACTCTGAGAAGTTACGAAAACTACAGGGTTATCCAGTCAATTTCTGACCATTTCACTCGAAAGACGTGCATTAGGGAATATGATATAGATATGAACCTAAATAAGTACGTGGAATGCAATTTAATTATAATTTGCAAGGGCAATTTACATAAAAATAATATTTCAGTTTAAATTTGTTAGCAGCATATACAGGGTGTAAATGGACGACTTTTCACAAACTTAAGGATATGTAGAGGATGAAACTCTGAGCAAATAAGTCTAGTCGCCTTTTTCGATTTATGGCTCCGTTAAAAAGTTATAACGCTTTAAAGTTCGGTATCGGTATCGGCCAAGATGATTCTAAAAGGTCGTGCCCAAATGAAAAGGCAGGTAGAGGGTGAAATTCTGAACAAAAAAGTCTAAAAATATTTTTTTTAGTCGCGTTTTTCGATCTGAGGCTCCGTTAAAAAGTTATACCGCTAAGTTAAAAATTGCTCAGCGTCTGTACCAGAGACAAATGAAAGAAGAGACTGGCAGTGCCCTATTCATTTCGCTGAGCGCTACTGGTGCCATGTTACGATTGGCAAAAACCTAAGGTGGCATATATTCTCAATGTAATTTCAGCTGTTTTTGTAGATGATTTCTGAAAGTATTAGTAAGCATGACCTGTTTTCTGATTTTTTTTTAAATCTTTATTGCATTAACTAAAGATAACGTATACTTTTAATGGCTCCAAATAGCTGATTCAATGCCTAACGAATTTTTAAAAGACAAATATTTTTAAATTTTAATTAAAAAAAAAGGAAGAAATAATTCTCAGTTCAATAAAATAATCAATCTATTAATCCACATAATGTAATAAGCAATTGTTTGCGATATTTCACATCGGCCTCGCTAGCTCAGTGGTTGCGTGATCGCCTCTGATGCCCGAGGACGAGGATTTTTTCAGGGAGAAAAAAAATCACACAGGGAGAACTGAGATCACGCAGTTCCTTTGGAAGGGACGTAAAGATGTTGGTCCCGTCTAGTCGTTTGAGGCTGCACGTTAAAGAACCCTTGCGAGGCAAAATTTGCCGCCCCTATAACCCTGTCCTGAAATGACCATAGAAGTTGAAAAGGACGTTAATATCAAACAAACCAAACCAAATCGATTGATTCACATGCATTGTCTCGGGCGATCAGCTGTTTCTTGCCAGTCCCAATATGGCGGCGCGAAGGCACCACTAGGTCACTGCCAGTCTCTTTCTTTCATTTGTCTCTGGTCTGTACCAAGATAGATTTCCGGAAGTGACGTCACGAAAGTTTAAAGCGCTATAACTTTTTAACGGCGCCACAGAACGAAAAACGCAACAATACTTTTTTGCTCAGAGTTTCATCCTCTACATATCCTTAAATTTGCTAAACTTCATCCATTTACACCCTGTATTAAGAACTGATTACAGATAGTAAACTGGTGCTCGATGAAATTGTAACCTGTGAAAATTATCCAGATTAAATATTTTCTCATCTGAAAAGATGATTCTTCTCCAGTCCGTGCTGCAACTGACATGTTCTCGTGCAAATTACAAGTTGGCATTTTTGGCGTTGTTTCAAATTTGGCTTTCGTTTTATCTTTTTTTTTCTGCCCTGAAATTCGCAATATTACACCTACAATTGGAAATTAACTGCTGTTTCCTTGTCTTTCCTTTTCTTCATGCACATAGCGAGAATTTATAGTGATATACACACTTGTTCTCTTAGGCGGGAGGGGATAATTATATTGATAAGTGAGAGAAAAACGTGCTAAAGTTCACCAACTTTGCAAAATGAAGCCAGTACTTACACTCCAAAGTTTCCTTGTGTACATCTAATTCTTAAACATTATTCAAGACTCACCCCTTGATAGTTTAGATTTCTGGACTGGTTGTGCAATTTTTAGGCTTTTTGCATCAGATACATAAGTTGAGTAAGTAAAGGAGATGAGATGACGTCATATTAAGGTCAAGGGCGCAATCATATCCCCCTCCCACCTCCACAAAATGAAGTAGATTCATATACAAACAGTTGATTAATGGTTAAAAATAAGATACGCTGGAAAACTGTGGAATGATTTATTTTGCAAATCCTAGACTTGCTATTTGGTGAATTTAGTACATAATTCTCTCATATATAAATCTGAGTTGCCCCTCCCGTAGGAGAGTAAGTAGGTATCCTGCCCCCACCCCCCACTCCCCTTACAGAAATCCTGGCTCTACCCCTGCATGAAGGCAAGGAAACGGAAAAGATAAGAGAACGTAAATTGTGAAATTTCAGGGTGATGCAGAATCATTGAGCACCATTTGTTTTAAATGATATTAAAGCATTTTAAGATATTATATATGAGTAAATATTTTCAATGAAAATTTTAAATATTTTTAGATGCAGTCAGATTAAAAACAAGATCCTAAAGCAGGGGAAACGGAATCCCTTACTGACAGTACTTCTGATTACGAAAGCGTAAGCAAACATTACACCATTTACAAAATTGTATTCTGTAGTTCTTATATAACATAGTCTTTAATAAAAATAAAAAGCTTTGAATGATACATATAATTACAGGGGTTGGACAAAATAGTATGAGCACTTATCGTTTTGTTTATTTTTGAGAGCAACTGAAATACAACTCATTCTATCGATGTATCTTTCTGAATTTTCAAGATATTTGCTTGGCCTTTATATAAGAGTAGCTCTATATATTTCGCTAAACAATTGAAACAATATGAGCGCCATATCGAATTTCTAAATAGTTGGAGTTTGTATTGTTGCAATGGCGCCCGCTTTATCAACAGAGCAGAAGTGAAAGGTTGTCGAATGGTATTTTGAGACAAAATCACCTGTAACCGTGCAAAGAAAGTTCCGGAAGGGGTATAAGTATCGAGACGCACCAGGCAGGCAAGCAATCATGGATTTTGTTAAGCAATTTCGTGCCACTGGATGTGTTAAAGGCAAGAAAAAAGGCGGGAGCGAAGCTCGTGTTCGAACGGCCGAAGTTGTCGAAAATGTTTGCACAAGGTTGGTCGATTCCCCTACCAAAAAATCTGTTCGCCGCCTATCCATCGAAGAAGGGCTGTCGTATACCACGACGTGACGAATTTTGATTTGCACCTGTTCCCGTTTAAGATCCATGTTTATCAGGATTTAACAGACATTGGAAGACAGAAGCGACAACAATTTGCGATGGAGTTTGGAGCAGAAATGGAAGCCAATCAGGACATTGTGGACAACCTGTGGGTATCAGACGAGGCCTTCTTCCATCTGTTAGGTGACGTTAATAAACACACCGTTCGTTTTTGGGGTTCCCAGCACCCTCATGAGATCCATAAGTCACCTCTTCATCCACGAAAGGTTATGGCTTGGTGCGCGATTTCCAAAAGAGACATCATTGGTCCGTTCTTTTTTGAGGGCACCATAACGTCACAGGCTTACCTTAACATGTTGGAAACCTTCTTCATCCCCGAGCTGCGAAGGAGACGTATACCGCTTCGACATCAATGGTTTCAACAGGATGGGGCTAGGCCTCACACCACTAATGAAGTGCTAGACTTTCTCAATCAGAAATTCGGAAATCGTGTCATTTCAAACAGGTTTCCAGATCGATTCGGGGGTGGCTTTCTTTGGCCCCCTACGAGTCCTGACCTAAACCCATGTGATTTTTATCTCTGGGGGTTCCTTAAAGACAGTGTGTTCACTACAGCACCAAGAACCTAGACTAGCTGCGACAAAGCATTGTCGACTGCTGCACCCTTGTGGATGCAGAAATCCTGGATAGAGTTATGAACAACTTCACCATTCTGCTGCGAGCAGTTCAAAACGCTCGTGGTGGCCACATTGAGCATATCATCAAGACTTTTCCAGGGAATAAAAACTCCGAACTGCCTAAAATATCATACTGAAATGCTAAGTTTGTAAACATTAATGGGTCAATAAATCATAGTACTGAAATGGTCAGAAATTGACTGAATCACCCTGTAACTTTTGAACCATTAACAAAGATGCAGAGTGTCGCCAATTTAGTAGAAATCCATTCTGTTCATAAAGAAAACAAAGCATAAAACTCGTAAAACGAGTGAGAAAAAGTCAATGTATGAAACACCTTCTGGAAACCGTACGCTGGAATATGCACGTGTAGAACCACAAAAGTATGTGAAATCATTCTTATTTAATACTTGCAACAGTAGAAGATTGAATAAAATTAAACAAAATAATCACTAAATTTCATCAAAACAAAGGGAGAAAAGAATGTCGAGGTAATTAGTCAGTCAGTACTCGCGATGATGTATAGCTAACAATTCAACCAGGAATAGATGAGAAGTACTCATCTATTCCTGATTCAACCTCAAGTACTGATGGAGAATCGCTTTCGTCTATGATGGTCGACTTGCAAGGTTCATTATGGTTCAGGAAAAGTAACCAAGAATATTAACAAAAATTGGTTCACAAGTGCATACTTTCCGCAAGTGGGAAATGAAACAGCCCTAATCCTTGATTCTTATTCAACCCAAAATGACGAAAAACTCATCATCACGTCTGTTACGCCAGATGGAAAAGCAGTCGAATTCTCACAATCCCCCCTTAAAACAATCTCAATAACTCAACCTCTTAATGTTTTTGCATTCCTTCCTTGCAAAAATGTTACAGAATTACTTCAGATTATAAACAGGTGAAGCAAAGACAAGTTGCATTGTAGATATAAAATATGTAATTTCAATTGACTTATACGCAATCAGTTTTCTTCTCCAAGATTCAAGACCGCATTGCCAATCTATGTTTTAAGAGCGGCAATCTCGAAAAACGACCGAATTTTGATATGCATGGTGTAAACATTACTTACGTTTTGACGATTTCTACTCTTTTTACCATTATTGCAAAGATTTTAAAGAATGAATTTTGTATCAGAAATTACCAGAAAATCAATTATTATTATTGTCTTGTTTAATTTTATTCAATCGAAGCGATTTCGTGAGTTCGTTATTTTACACATGAATATTTCAAGGTACGGTGTTCAGAAGGTGTTCCATACATAACCTCCAGCGTTTTACGAGATTTATGCTTTTGTTTTCTTCATGCAAAGAGTGGATACTTACTTACTTACTTACTTTTCAAACCCGCTTATCCGTTAGGGTCGCGGGGGCACCAGCCCTATGGAGGATCTCCAGCGATCGCGATCTTCCGCCATCAGGCGCATGTCCTCCCTGGTAATATCCAAGCGACTCGAACCCAGATTCTCCATGTAGTCTAGCCACCTGGTTCTAGGTCGACCCCTTGGTCTCTTACCCACCGGCTTGGAAAATAACAACTGCCTAGGAAGACTAGTTTGCGGCATCCGTATCACGTGGCCATACCAGCGCAACTGAGATCTCTCAATGCGGAGAAGTAGCGGCTCAACACCTAAAGATTCCCTTATTGTGCTGCTGTACACACTATCTAGTAGGGTAACACCTGCCACACCTCTCAGGAATCTCATTTCGGCCGCTTGTACCCGCGATCGCACTCTTTCGGTCATTACCCAAGCCTCATGACCATAGGTGAGAATGGGGACAAAGATAGATTTGAAGACTGAGAGCTTGGCTTTGTTACCCAGCTCTCGTTTCGTTACCACGGATCGCCACAGTTCACGTCTGACACAGCTTGCTGCACCGATCCGAGCATCCAATTCTTTCTCCTGCCGTCCATCACTCGTGAATGCAATCCCGAGATACTTGAACTTCTCCACCTGTCTCAATGAGGCTCCCCTAACATGGAGAGCGCACTGAGCAGGCTGTCTTGAAAGAACCAGAACTTCGGTTTTAGCCACACTGATCTTCATCCCAGCTTCTTCACATTTGGCTACAAACCGATCTAGTGCATGCTGAAGGTTCGTGCGAGAAGACCCAAGCAGGACAAGGTCGTCCGCAAAGAGCAACCTCTCCACCAGGCAGTCGCCCACACAAACACGCTCATCACCTCGGCTGCCCCTGTCTATCCAGTCCATAAAGATAATGAACAAGATGGGCGACAGTACGCACCCTTGGCGGAGTCCAACACCCACGGTGAACGGTCTTGACTTAATGCCATTATCCGGACACACATCTCAGAGCTTTCGTACAGAGACATGATAGCAACCAGTAATTGCCCATCCACTCCATACTCTTGCAACACTTGCCAGAGCTTCTCCCGAGGAACCCTGTCATATGCTTTTTCGAGGTCCACAAAGCAAGCGTAGACCTCTTTTGCATACTCCCAGGATTTCTCAAAGATTTGCCTTAGAGCAAAGATGTGATCCGTCGTGCTTCGGCCAGGTCGGAAACCACACTGCTCCCCCGACAGTTTGGAGTCGACTATTTCCCGACTTTTCTTCTCCAGACACTTAGCGTACACTTTCCCAGGAATGCTGAGCAAAGAGTGGATTTTTACTAAATTGTATTTGGGACATTTTCTCTATCTATCATGGCTCAACAGTCAGTTTACGTACCTTCTCAACGCTTACACTAGGGGCGCTGGGAATACTTTTATTCAATCGGGCATAGCCACGTTCCTATAGATGGACCTGACTTTTATGGCTCTACCGCCTTTTGTTCTAAAGTTTTCGACTCTTTCGGGAATTTCCTATACACTCTGTATAAGAATATTTAATGTGCCTGTGAAATCTTTGAACATGAACCTTAGCATGTAATTTGTTTATAATCGACATAGTATTGGATTGAGGTGTTACCTTTATTAGTTTCGGTTCGGAATTTTATTATTATGATGTTCCCTAGTTAGAATTAATACTGTAAATATTCACTTTGGAAGCTCGAAAGAATGCTCGTATTGGAATTTTATGTACAATTTAGGTTAGGTACACGTCCAAAACGAAAAACTGAATAAATGATCACAATACCTATGAAAATCATCTCCATGACTGTAACTTTATTTGGTAACCGATTTTCAAAAATCTTTTTGTACCTAATACTTACATTTGTCTTTTATGTAATGCACTATTCACTATTTTGTTTAGATTCATCATCAAAGATTCTGAAACTTCACGACAACTCAAAAATTCCTACGTTGACGTTGATTTCCAAAAATTTTATGCTTGTATTTCGCCATTTGCTGAAAATTAATAGTACGTTGTCCAAATAATACAATTTCACTAACTAAAGTCATCAAAGCGACATACATATATTCCCGAGAACACACATTTTAACGGAATGAGGTAGGGGTTACTGACAAAATCACAAAATCGTTAATATCTCCATAATGAGGATGATTCTTATAGGTATTGAAGTCCTCTACTCAGTTTTTTATTTTGGATGTGTACCGTTGGTACACCCCGTATATACAGGGTGGCCCAGATTAATATATACAACCTTTGAAAGCGCCGTGTGCGCGTCACGCGCGACTGACGCAATTCAAATTGCGCGCTTTATGTGAGCAAGGGGATGCGAAAAAGGCGCAAATCATGAGGATCGTCTGTATCAAGATGGCGGCGCAGCGATTGAGTCTGGAAGAGAAGGTAGATTGTGTGAGGTTGTACTCAGCGACCAACAATTACTCAGAACTGAAACGAAGTATGGCAGCTAAGTTTGGGACACCCGGACCTTCTTGGAACGTAAACAAGAAGTTTGATGAAACGGCAGCGTTCGTAGGAAATTGAACAAGATGGGATTCTACGGTCGTATTGCAGCACATAACTCAAACATTACCAAGGTAAATGCTGAAGGTCGTTTGGTGTGTGTAAAGCTCACCGCAATTGGACTTTGGCAATTGCCACGGGAACGCTTTCAGTCTGATTGTGTTGTTCCAACTGTAAAATTCTGTGGTGGCGGCTTTTCATGGTATGGAGTAAGAGACATCCTAGACAATTTGGACTCCCTAAGATGTGACAACAATTTGGCGATGGCCTTTTCCTGTTTTAACACGACAGTGCTCCTTCTCACAAAGCAAGGGTCTTATAGGGATGGTTCTATGAAAGGGACTTTGAAGAGATGGACTGGCCTGCCCAGAACCCCGGATTTAAATCCTATAGAAGCACTTTGGGATGAATTGGAATGATGATTACGGAACAGACCGACTCGCCCGACATCCGTCAACGTACTGGTTGCAAAATGGAACAAAATTCCACCAGCTACGTATCAAAACTTAGTGAAAAAACTTCCCAGAAGAGTGAGGTCTGTTATTGCTGCGAAAGGCGGGCCTACCGGATACTTTTTCCAAGTAGGGATCTGCATAACTGATCATTTGTTTGGAAACCTGACAGTCCTCATAATTTGGAGATGCCCCATCATGTTAGAAGAACATGTCCATCAGTGAACAATCAATGGTACGTCCTCAAGATATTCGGCAATGCATACTGTCTGGGGCACTTTGTATAGTAAACTTAATGAAAACCTCAAGCCAAAATTCAACGCTTTATATCCAGGAACAAAATAAAGCTCGATTATACGATGATATTCAAGACTTTACTAATCTGAGGTAAAACGTAATATCCAGTTAAAATTGTTGAGAGCTTTTGTATAGAAGGAAGAAATGAAAAGAATGGAGAATAAAGCAAAGGAATTGGCGCCAGAAAGTCTCCACTATCGGACGACTGTCAGCTCTGAAGTACAAAACCAAATGCGCCATAAAGCCTATAATGTCGCTCATTTTATCATGTTTAATTGCAGAACATCCTTTGAAAATCCTAAGAAATAAAATTAGTACAATTGGCGTGCCAACCAAAACTATTTTTCTTTTAGCTCGAGAACGTTTTACATCCTGGAGACATCGCCGTTGCCAAGTCGCGTTATTATTCGAAAAATCTCCGAGACGAGCACGCCTTTAAGCCGGGCTTTTAAACCGTCGGCCGTGGAATCCTATACGAGGGAGGCTAATGGTCGTAAGGTGCTCTGAGTGGGTGGTAAAAAAAGAAGCTACCGAGACGGCCTTCTAAGAGGCGACATTCGTTCCTTTAATCCTATTACTCACAAACCAACCGTCCGGAAGCATTTCACGCCTGACGACGAGGCGGAAACTCCGTCCTATGACGTCATCGTCTCGGAACGAAGAAGGCCTGCGCACAGTTCACGACTCTCTTAAAAAGTTATGAAGACACTCGGATTCTTTATCTGTGAGCTCCCTTCCTTCGCCATGCACCCACCCTGTGCAATTGTGCTGTTTTCGTCAAAATGAAAGTGGATGGAAAGCGTTGCAGTGAATTTCAATGGGCTAACCGCAACCCATATAAAGTAGTTACTTGTTGTGTTATCGATTCGCAACCTGACACGTTTCGCTCAACCTTACTCTATACTTTATTTCATTGAATCGGGTATTCCGTACTTTATTCACTCCTTCTAACTTTATCTATAGGAAAATCAGAAAGAAAAATGAAACGTTCAGTTCGAGAGCGATGAGTGTGCTTATAGAATAACAAGTGTCAAGAATAAATATAGAGTGAAATCGAATGGAATCCCAAGGGGCATTAATAAGGCTACAGCATTATTTTGTCTTCATTGATTACAGTATTAATAAATTCTAATATCGTTATAAATAAATGATTAAGGGAAGATATAACTAAATACCGAAAGGCTAAACTATTCGTCGTCACATAATCTTCGAATTTAATAATTATTCTTATATATTCTTGTTGTTTGATATTTTACATGCAATATCTTAGCATTGAAAATTTCTAAGGGATGTCAATTGGTACCATTAGATCACATGCCATTGTACCGATTTCGATCATCTTCGAACTGGTTCGTGCGATGAACCATATTATTCGATTGAGGTGAAAAAATTTTGAAAATCTTTCATAGGCTTCGAGAAGATCGAGTTAGAGAAAAGCCATGTCTCCCCACATTATTAGGATAAACCATTAAGGAATGATATAGCCAAGTACCGAAAGGCCAAACTAGTTGCCGTCACATAAACCATTTGAAACATATTTTCGAAAATATTTGAATCGTATACATTCGTTCATATTACGTGGTTACAAGTTGTTTGATGTATTACATGCCATATCTTTACATTGGAAATTTCCAATGGTACCATAATGATATCATTTGTTTATTTATTACTTATATACAATAGTGACCCAACCGGGGCCAGTATGGCCAATGACCGACATGTTAGTTTCTCGCTTGGCAACAGCATACAACATAAAATAACGAAAAAATATTGACTTCAACAACTGTTAATATTAAGGTTATTAGAAAATAACAAAAACTTTAACTTCTTTTTGAATACATTGATTGAAGATATATTACGAATAGATTCGGGCAGAATTCGTCTCTTGCAAGCTGCACGCGCGCCACCATGCGTGAAGTTTCTTAAACTATTTGTGGCTATGGGATTGGGAGTTGAATGAAAAGAAAATGGATGTTCTTATTAAATACGGTTTATAGTAAGTTAATTTTAATTTCACAAGACCCGAAATACTTCTTTCTTTTAACTACTTTGTCCATAGCTGTCTTTGCTGACGAAACCTGTTTACAAATGGAAATGAATAATATTTTTTGTTCCTTCTGGGCTAATATAATATGAATTTGAACAACTTACTATGCAGCGTATGATACCAGGCATATTTGAGTCAATTTAGCAAACTTATACACAAAATAAAGTCGTTCAAATTGAGATAAATTTGCGAGCGCCCGTAGAAGAGAAGAACAACGTGGCCACAGGTAGTTTATTCACTTTCCCGCTAGGTGGTGCTTTCTATCGAACTTGCAAGAGGCGAATAGACCACCATTTGACACCAGTAAAATAGGCGCATCTCCTTTGGTAATTATAACGCATGAAAAGTGGGTCTAATAGAATTAGCAGATCGAGTGGAGAATGAACGGTAACTACTGTGAGATTTAATACTTATGGAGTCGAAAGGACTAAAGCTGCTTCCCACATGCGTAAAAACAACGGCAGAAACCACAAAGCAGAAAAAATTTATGACGTCACTTCCTGTTTTTGTCTCTTCTGTCCGACTGAAAATTTCTGCTTTTTGGAGTTGGGTTGAGTTCAACTTTTGTGGCAGAAGCAGGGCAGAAATGGTTGCTCAGCCAATAGAAAACGATCTCTGCAGTGACATCCTCTCTCTCTCTCTCTCTCTCTCTCTCTCTCTCTCTCTCTCTCTCTCTCTCTCACGAAATAAAAATAACGGAATGTTGTTGAAACGTATAAATCATGAATATCTTTTGGACTCCTTTGAAACCTTGGAGATCAAAAGGAAGGATCCAAGTTTGTTATAGAACTCCGACATTGGCCAACACCTCCTAGAGAGAAGGCCTGTGGACAAAAGGTGTATACATCATCAAGCGGCCAAATTTAGGACTTAATATTGGTAGAAATACGATTAACAATAGCCGCTTGATGATGATGTATACAGCTTTTGTCCGCAGGCCTTCTCTCTAGGAGGTGTTGCAACGGTTCACTGGGAAAATCC
>JAHWFO010088239.1:0-26399 GCA_023313115.1 Rhysida immarginata | reverse complement strand
CTTAAAATTAATACAGTAAAAATTCTTAATGGAAATTTGAAAAAAAAATTTTTTAAGGCTCACAATGGATGGACCTCTCCAAGGATGCCACTGCTAGTCTAAATAATTTCTTACTCACGTAATCTTACTTTAGATATACACTTAATATTGTTGCAATTTCCTTTCTTCTCTCGATGTCTTCAATCAAAACTTGGGCATTCATCTCTTTGTGTAGTCTAGCGATCGCCGATTCTTCTATTGACATGCTTACCATTTGTTCAATACACCACGGAGCTAAAGGAGTGCTTCATCTGTCGTCTTTCCACTCTTTCTCAATAGTCTGCTAACTCTCCATTATCTCCAGTTACTGATCATTTTAAAATATTTTCAAGAAATTCTTAAGTACATGTACTAAGAACTCTCTTTTCTAAGAAAAAGCCTGATCATTGCAGAAACATTGCCTTTTCATCATTAATTCGAACAGCTGAGGTAGGCGTACCATTAAAAATCCCTCACTGACCATCTAATGATTTATTCTTTAGATACATATTGTTGGTCCGTGCTGAGTGTTTGAGAAGTGCGTGTTGATACCATTGTTGATACCTATTGTTGCACAAATTTTGCCTTGTATTGTTGGTCATGAGATATTTCTCATTAATATGCCCTGTCATAAACCATGAATGTCGATTTTTTATCGATAATAATTATTCTTACAAAATCTGAGGTAGACAGTGACCTTCCTGATGTTAAGTATGCAAAATTTCATTAAGATCGGAATAAAACTGTAGATTTGCATAAGAAACAAACAAACAAACAAACCTACAAACAAACATCCTTCTTCTATCTATATATATATAGGGTGTAAATGGACGACGTTTCACAAATTTAAGGATATGTAGAGGATGAAACTGTGAGCAAAAAAGTCTAGTCGCGTTTTTCGAACTGAGGCTCCGTTAAAAAATTATAGCGCTTTAAAGTTTCGTGACATCACTTCCGGAAATCTGTCTTCGTACAGACACTGAGCAATTTTTAACTTAGCGCTACATATCCTTAAATTTGTGAAACGTCGTCCATTTACATTTAAACCCTGGGTGGGTTTGTTTGTGGGTTTGTTTTCACAGGCAGTTTAACCTTGTTAATTGAATTTTGTTTTCTTAAAAAAAACTATTCGACTTGTAATGAAAATTTTCAGTAATTGTTCTTTAGTGCCACAATCGTGTGGAAAAATTCTATTTTAAGGAATTTATTAACCTCCAGGGAGCAATAAACTGAAGGAGCCTGAAGTTTGGCTTATTCAGCTTAGAATTTTGGATCAAATGACGGTTATTTTATTAAAAATTTAATCTAAACTGCATCCTCCACATGCATTTCAATGGTATCTATCGCTGTGTTTGGACCACGGTCTATAGATACTCATGGTCATCGAGCTTCGGCCATTTTCCATTGTTTCGAGACGCTAAGGAAAACAGATCGCGCCAGGTGCCGCATAGATCGCATCAGGGCCGACCGTGACCTGCGATAGAGGTTTTTCATTGAAACTGAAAATGAAAGTAAAGTTTCTGTCTGTCGATAGGGCGGCGCTGCAGGCGTTTTTGGGCCGATTGTACATGCAGCGCCACTTTTCAATAGAGTTCCCGCCCTATTGGGAGCTAGAAACTTTAGCTTCATTTTAACAATGGAGCTCGATGACCATGAATATCTACAGACCGTGGTTTGGACCAACAATAGCTGACAAACTCACATGACTCCCGTTTTAGCAATTAGCAGCAGCGGGCGGCGCGGAAAAGGATTGCCGTACTTTCCTAATCTTGAGCTTTAGGGTTGGGTGTTATTACCAACGTCACCTAAAGACAAGACCTGTTCACTGAAATGTCATGCATTGTTACATCATCATTAGAGGGCGAGATTTACAATCTTAGTTTTCAACAATACATTATTGACATCATATACAAGCCTGGTACTTCCAGAAGGCCGTGATGGAGCTCGATAATGGTGGAAGAGACGACTATCATTTACAGAATACCATCACATTCTTGGTACAGCCAAATTGTTTATTCACTAGTTTCGGAGATAAATCCTCAATGCAAAAATCGATTTGGTTTGTTCGCTGCCAAGAACTACATGGGCGAATATCTCGGTTTTTGTACGAAAACTAGATACGTTATTGGCCCTATATAGTTCCTTAATCGATCTAATTTATACACATGTACGCGCATTAGGTTCAGAGATACGCACTTAATGCATAAGATTACCACTCAAAATTTCTAGGCTGTAGGTTTGTAGGCAGTCAAACATTATTCGTGACATAGCCGTATGGCAACGGACTGCAGAGGACAATTCAGATCATCATTCTGGTGCAGAAAAACAAATTTTTGAGTTAATTTTCGAAAATCAACAGTTGATTTCTTTCATTAGACAACGGGAAGTTTGCAATGATCTTTTTTAAAAACTGTGAATGCAATAGGATACCGGAATGCTCTAGAATAATCATCCTCGTCATTGGTCTGGTTTTGTATACTAATAAATTTTTAAATAAATATTCAGTTTAACACGAAGTTCCATTCTCCTCTGAATTTGAATTTGAACTTTAACGAGACAAGGGCCATTAACAGGCGGGTGTAAAAGAGAATGCTTAATTTTATTAGACGTTTTACGAGTTTCCGTTTAAAGCAGTCTCTGCGATTTAATTATTTGGACTGTCACGGTTTTTGATGCATTGAATGCTAAAAATGGCATATTAAAAATCGAATTTATTAATTTTATTATATATCCTCCATTTAAGTCCTGATATAAAAGTAATTGGTAAAATTGAAAAATTGAATAGAAAAGGAAGTTGGGGGATCCCTGAGGCGCTAATAGAATTGACCAGAGTCTCGTGTTAAGAGCAATTCAATTTTTGCTCGTTAGCCGTGACTGATTGAAGAAAACTTTCCATTAACGAACCCATGCTTTAAAATGGCATCCCCTCAGAAAAATGAACAAAAGACGTCGTCGCATCCCTTAAAAAAAAAAAAGCAGCAAACAAATTCTAAAGGTCGTTCCATTTAGGGAAATGTTTTAACACGTGGCATTTAGCGCATCTTTTCGCTTTTGTGTTTGCATCCGATCACCTAATGAGCTTGCTCCTGTTGATGGCTGCAAGTGAATGCGAAATTTAACGGAGTAACCAATTAACCTATCTATGAACGTTGAACAATTTCATTAAGGAGAGAGGGAGAGGGAGAGAGAAGGTAAACGAGTTAACTGGAAGTCGGGAAGGGGGTTTCCTCGAGTATGAAATAAAAAAAAAAAACGTCGGGCTGTTTAGATCCGTGAAGAGGTAGTATGAAAATGGGACCACTGAGGAGGAATTGATGCAACGAGCTACTTAAATTGGATGCATGCTCAAACGGAGGCGAAATCCGATTAGAACAGGTTGTAGGGACCCACTGATAATGAGCGGCCAACTCAATGACTAATTAATTATCCACGATCTTAAAATCGGAGGGGGGTCTGATGGGTGATGCCGTGACAGAAAAATCGATTGTACTTATTTTCAGGCAAAAAGTAGACTGACGTCACTTAGCACGTTTTTTACATTCTACGTGTATTAAATATTAAGAGAGGGGAATACGCAAGTGAAATTCTTATGGGGATTCTCACAGAATCTTCAGAGCATTCATTTACATACGAGGATTACTCAGAGATTAATGCTCCCCTTTATTTTCCTCGGAAATGTACAGGGTCATCCAAAAGTCGGGAAAAACTTTAAAACTCAATGATTCGTACACAGAATGCACAGAAACGATTGCAAAAAACTAATGCTAAAATTGTTTGACTCTATGGGTGACAGCACTAGATGGCGAAAGCCGACCATTTTTTGGAAGTGCAGGCAAAGAACCCATGGCTTCAAATCGTCCTATCATTTTTGGTACTGCAGCACACGCCATATGTCCTTTACCATCTCTCATTCCATGCATGCGACTGGCACTTTCCTTATTCTGATAATAAAATTTCACTAAGAGGGCCTTCTCGACTAATGACAACATTTCCTTGTTGCCGTGTGTACGAGTTGCAAGATAATACGTCCATAAGTACGCTGTCCAGTTCCGACCAGATTTGCATGAAATTCTCAGTTTGGCATCTGCATTGTATTGGAACAGTTGACTGTAGGTGTGGTGACAACACTGCAGTGCCTCGCAATGCCGCTGTGCTCTTGTGCAACAACTCACAGAGTTTGATAGAGGTCGGATTGTGGGGCCTCGAGAGGCGTATTGCGGCGCAGATCGGTTGTCATGTTTCTGTGGTGGCTCGATGTTATCAGCTGAGGTTTACGGAAGAAATGCACTCACATAGACCTAGCTCTGGACACCCACGCACTACTGACCGTCGAATCATACGAGAAGCTTTGAGCAACGTACGGCATCCACAGCAGAGATAAGGGCCAGAGTGGTACCAGCTTGGTCAAGACGGATCATTGGTAACCAGACTCCCACTTCTGCAAGAACACCGTGCTGCGAAGTTGCAATGATGTCGCGAAAGAGCCGAATGGAGGTTTGTGGTCTTTAGTGATGACAGCAGATTCTGCCCTGTACACCAGTGATGACGTGCATAAAACTCCATCTTCCACAGTGCATCCGTCGACAGCACGCAGGTCAAGCCCCTGTCGTAATGGTATGGGATGCGATCAGTAACAACTCGCGACACCCTTAATGTTTGTTGATGGAACATTGAACAGCATTCGGTACGTCCAAAGATTGTGGAACCTGTTCTTCTGCCCTTCTTGCAACAGGAGGATAACATGTTTTTCCAGCAAGATAACGCCCGTCCATACTCTGCCCTTGTTAGCTTGCACCCCTTACAGCATGTGGCACTACTTCCCTGGCCAGCACGATCTCCAGACTTGTGGTTAATTGAGCATGCGTGGGATATGATGAAACGTAACGTTCGTCGTCGCTGCACACAAGCTGCAAAAATTCCAAAATCGCGCCAGCATGTTCAAGGGGCTTGGAAAACCTACCCGAAGACGACATCCAGCATCTTTATGACCGTATGCATGCAAGAGTCGAGACCTGCATTCAAGCTCGCGGCTGTTATACGGCCTACTAAAGTGGTCTATTGGGGCATGGGAGCCACCCTGTACAACGTTCTTCTGGACGTATTGTCTTGCAATGTGGATCATTTCTTGTTTGCCATCAATGCTACATTTCTAGTTTTGCATTTTTTTCCACCAGTGTATTCTCGTGGTTCAACCGCACTCAGTCATTAGTTGACGTTTCCAATATTAAATATGGATCAAAGGGCAAACATTAAGTTGTTTTAAACATGGAAAAACCGCTACGGAAGAGTACAAGGTATGATGATAATGCACTATCTCGTGCATGGTTCGCTAGATTTCGTGATGGCTGGGAAGAGCTGAAAGACGACGAACACAAGGGACGTCCGAAAACAGTTCGAACACATGAAGCGGTCGAGAATGGGAGAGATTTTTTGTTAATTGATCGGCTAATGAACCTGGAAATGATGTAAGAAGTTTTGGTTTGTGCCACATTTCTTAACAGATGAGCAACAAGGAAACAGAGTGCATGCACGGAATTCATTGTGTCCGCAGACGCCAACCCATACTTTCTGGATTCCTCTTTGACAGGACTGGAATTATCCATAAGGAGTATATTCCGCCAAACAGTCAACAAGGAGTACTGTCGGAGACTTTGCGGCAACTGATTAAGAGAACACATCGAGTATGGCCACAACTACATGAAAAAGGGAGTTAGTTCTTACTGCTAGATTATACCAGACCGCACACAGCAGGGCTTGTCAAGGAGATCTTAGTCACTAACAGAATTGTGGAGCTTTATCAGCCTCCCTATTCCCGAAATGAAAACAAATCTGATATGACACAGATTTGAGAATACAGGGTGTTTCAAAATTATGTACAATAAATTTAGTGACATATTCTTCAGGTCAAAAGAAGACGAAAATGTTCTATAGCACTTTGTCTGGAATTGATTTGTTTGCGAGTAATCCAATATGATAGAGTAGGGAAGCACGGTAGTTAATGGACGATATTTTAGCAGTTCCAGCGTTAGGACCCAACACTAGGTTGAGTGTTTGTTCCATTTAAACCTACTTTAGGGTTGTTCCATTAGTTGTGTACGGTTGTTTCCATTACTGTACATCCACTAGGAATATCAATTTCTGAACGTTTGCGTGCTTTGACATACGCATTACGATTTACGTAAAAAAAAGTCATGTACACGTATTCCAGTGCAGAATACACTGACATGCACCTAATGTATGTAAGAAACTTTTCGGGAGTTGGAACAAATTATTACAAACACCAGAAAAATTGAAAAGGGAAAGAAATGTGGATAAAAGTAATGGAATAAAATAAATAAAAGATTCTTTGACCACAACAAAATTACAAAAAGAAAAATACAACCTTTTCACAAACCGGGTGAGAAAATGAGACCCATAGTCTCCAACATTGGTTCACCTTTATACCCGCTTTCAAAATTTCTTGCAAACTTCCTCAAGACCCTTAGGGTTTCAGAATTTGATAGTTCCATTAAGAACAGCGTGGAACTAACTAATAAACTTAACAATAGGATAGTCAGGCCCGGGGAAATTCTAGTGTCTTTTGATGTGGTTTCGCTCTTTCCTAGCGTCCCCATCCCCGAGACTCTTGAATTTCTAAAAGAGATTTTGATCAAGAATAATGTTCCAGAAATTAAGAGGAAGGAATATCTTAGCTTAATCGAATTGTGTGTAAACAATAATATTTTTTTGTATAAAGAAAAATTTTACAAAATGAATAATGGGACTCCTATGGGGTCCTGTCTTAGCCCAATTCTTGCGGACATTTTCTTAAAGTCCTTCGAAAGCATCCTCAAGAATTCGAGCCATTATTTTCCCGATGTCTGGTATCGTTACGTGGATGACGTTTTTGCCATATTCGATACCAGGGCTTGCAGTATTGATAAGTTTGTCGAGTATATTAATAATTTCTTCCCCACTGTTCAATTCACCTACGAAATTGAAGTTGATGGTAAGCTACCTTTTCTGGATACTTTAGTTTTGCGGAATCAAGGTTTTCTATCCTTCGACGTTTACCGAAAACCTTCGAACAAATTGAATTTTATCCCGTCTGACTCCAGCCACCCATGGAGTCAGAAGATTTCCGCGTTTACGTCAATGATAGACCGCGCCTTAAATCTTCCCTTAAGTAATACTGCCTTCAAGAAAGAAATCTCCATAATTGAGAAAATTGCCACGGGGAATGGCTATGATCCCATTACTGTGACAAACCTTCTTAAGAAAAGAAAATTTATTAAATTTATTAGGGACATTACTACATTTTCAAAAACTAAAGATAATCATATGACTATCTCCTTATCATATAATCAACAGCTTGTCAAAGGTCTCAAGACACTTTTCAAAGCTCATAATATTTCCCTTTGTTTCAGCAACCCAAATCAAGCAAGGTTTCTATTGGGCAACCCCAAAGACAAGGTTCCCCCTCTCCAAAAGTCAGTAATTTATGAAGTCAAATGCCCTCAATGCCCAAAGGTTTATCAAGGACAGACTTCTCGCAGCATTTTGACCCGTTTTAAAGAGCATCTGAACCATAGGAAGTTCGGCAGAAGCCATCTCTCCGCCATCGCCAAGCACTCACTGGACACAGGACACGGCATTTCCTTCGAACATGTTCACCTTTTAAAAGCAATAAATAAGAACCGATTCCTGGATGCCTTTGAGAGTATGGCGATTCAATCCACCAACAGCAATAAGTTACTTAATTCGGACAAAGGGCCAATCAGCGACTCTCAGCTAATTCAATGGTGGGTCAACCTAACCAATCATTGAATCTTTTGTTGAAGTGCGTCTGTTCCGTTGTTTACTATTGGCCGCTTTTCTCTATAAATACCCGCTCTGTTTATGTTATATTCAGTATCTTCGGGTTTTTCTCCTGGTTACCCCCTGTTTTTACCTGCTGAATGATGAGAGCTTCGCCCTCGAAAAGCGCTTACAGGATAAGGTTGTATTTTTCTTTTTTCTTTTTGTAATTTTGTTGTGGTCAAAGAGTCTTTTATTTATTTTATTCCACCTAATGTATGGTTTTGCGGACGGAAATGCTGTGGAAGCAAGAAGACTCTACCAAGAACGCTTTCCGAATAGACGTTTGCCAAATAACCGAACATTTGTATCTGTCGACAGACATTTGAGGAAGCGTGGCTCCTTTGGCCGTAGCACATTCTCCGGATGAGGAGGATGTGATAATTGACATCATACACGATGAACCACAGACAAGTACCCGTCGTATTTCTTCCATGGTACACATTCCGCACTCATCTGTTTGGCGCATTCTTCACCGTCAGCTTTTGCATCCATACCACCTGCAACTGGTTCAGGCACTGAACCCAACGGACTATCCACACCGACAACGATTTTGCCAATGGATACAACGTCGTCATGCTGCAGACCCTAGTTGTCTCAGCCAGATACTTTTCACGGACGAAGCAACCTTCACCCGGGCAGGAATCGTAAATCCTCACAACCAGCACCATTGGGCAGATGCTAACCCGCATGTTACCAGAGCTCGAGCGCATCAAGAGCGTTTCTCCGTGAACATTTGGTGTGGGATTGTCGGAAATAACTTAATTGGCCCTTATGTGTTGCCGCCACGATTGACTGGGCGAACGTATCTTTTGTTTCTGCAGAATGCATTGCCAGAATTACTGGAAGATGTTCCTCTTTTGATAAGATCTAACATGTGGTTCATGCATGATGGCGCTCCAGCACATTTCAGCCATGTTGTGCGAGCACACCTTAATGCTGCATACACGAATCGGTGGATAGGTCGCCTGGCCTGCAAGATCACCCGACCTTAATCCCTTGGACTTTTTTCTGTGGGGTCATGTGAAAACGATCGTCTACGGCACAGAAGTTCCTAACATTATGGATCTGCGACAACGAATTGAAAATGCATGCCAAACCGTTCGTAATGCTGGCGACGAACTTTTCCATGACATCAGACGGTCGCTCATGCAACGAGCCGAAGCGTGCGTGCGAGCTGGTGGCGGGTACTTTGAACAATTCCTGTAATTTGGAGCCACGGGTTTAGTTGGCTGTATCGCGTAAATAAATCGTTTCCAGACAAAGTGCTATAGACCATTTTCGTCTTCTTTTGACCTGAAGAATATGTCACTAAATTTATTGTACATAATTTTGAAACAACCTGTATTAAACACTTTTGCTGGCTATCTCATTTAGAACTTGTTCGTGCTCTGTTGCATATTTATCGATTGGAGAAAACATATGTGAAAAAGTTAATTTGTTTTCAAGTTATAAGCCCCTTACTAATAAAGAAATCCTTTTGGTTTAGGGGAGCCTTTCTCTGATCACGTAGACCGTTATATTTAGCATTCTCATTCGTTTTTAAGTGTAAATATTTAACCTCTCAATATTGTAGCACTCATTCTGTGTTTGCAAGAAACATGTAATCTACCGCGAATGAATTGATTCTTTTCGAGATATCAGCAACGAGAAACTGGCCTGTGTAAACTCTTAGCTTCCAATATCGATTTTAGTCGTAATTTTAAGCAGTCATTAACCTGCGGTTTCATAATAATTCTTTATCTTGCTCAAACGTGAAAAGCCATACAATATACTTTTTAAAGACAGGTTTTCATTAAAAATGCTATTCCCGCTTTAATAATATCATTTACCATTCACACCTCCATATTTATCATTCGAGATCAATTCAGAGATAACTTCGACCTTTTCGATTCTTCCGCCGTCCCAAGTGGAATTTCCCTTTCATTATAGTTGTGCAGGTTTATTTTCCTCTTTCTTTATATGTATTCTTGTTCCATTCGATCCCGACAAGAAAGGCGTGAACGTATTTCTCGGACGGTGAGTGAGGTAAGCTATCAATCCGTTAATGGGTTTATCGTGTCGCCGGCGCATCCCACAGTCTCGTCCGGTCGACGGAGTATAATATTGCCCGACAAAAGACTCTGAGAGTACCTTTCCTTGTTCGTGGCAGTTAGAGCTGAGAATGTATTAAGCCCGTTTTTTAAAGTGAATTGGTATCGGACATAAATATCGATTGAAAGATGAGCACTGGGAGAGTGCAGTAAAAAGAGTGCATCTTGAAGGAGGAGGTGGAGAATCTTGAAGGCCGTGGTTAGCACATACTGTATAATGCAATTTCTTAATAATTTATTAAATTTGCGTGGAGAAACTTTCGAAATAGATTTTCTTAGAATTACTCAAATTGTGCAATTACTGTGTGAAATTCCGTTTGTTGTTAAATTATCTCTCTAAATTAAGGTTAAATTTAGAATCCTTTATGCAAGCGTAAATTCCTGTTACTTTCCAATTCTTCCTCGTACATAATTCTCAAGGTCCTCCTGAAACGACTCAAGGTACATGGATATTTGACTCCAACTTAAATAATCAGAATATACACTATATGATCACAAATATCCGGACACATGCACGCTTGCGCTCTAGCCACGATTTCATGGAAATCAATAGGGCGTTGCACATCCCTTTGCCCGAATCACAGCTTCCACCCTTCGGGGAAGACTTTCCACCAAATGTTGGTAGGTACTTTCCGGAATGTTCCTCCATTCCTCCCGAAGAGCGAGAATCAGTTCAGGTACAGAAGTTGGCCGATGTGATCTGGCCCGCAAGCGTCTTTCCAATTCATCCCACAGACTCTCTATAGGATTGAGGTCGGGACTTTGTGCCGGCCAACCCATTTCTTCGACCCCTGAGTCCGCAAACCACTGCTGTACACGCCTCGCTTTGTGGCACGGAGCATTGTCGTGTTGGTAGAGAAATGGCCCGTTTCCGAAAAATTGCCACAACGTTGGAAGTGCACAGTTGTCCAAAACATTCAGATAACGGTCGGAGTTCATGATTCCTTGCACAGGAACGAGCTGGCCCAGTCCGTACCATGAAAATGAGCCCCACACCATGACTCCTCCTCCTCCGAACTTGACTGTGGGCTCTGTGCACTCAGGTAAGAAGCGTTCTCCAGGTATGCGCCAAACCCAAACTCGTCCATCGGATTGCCAGAGTGTGTAGCGAGATTCGTCTGTCCACATTACACGTTTCCATTGGTCCATTGTCCAGTTTCTGTGGGCTTTGCACCACTCCAGACGTCGCTTGGCGTTGACCCTGCTGATGTGGGGCTTGTGGGCAGCAGCACGGCCATGGAATCCCATCGTGTGCAGTTCCCGACGAATTGTCATGGTACTGGCATCATTTGCAGAGGCGTTTCGAAACTCTGGCAATTTTTTCCGCCGAGGACTTCCGGTTGCTGCGGGTGACACGACGAAGCACTCGACGGTCTCTGTCCGTTAGTTTCTTGTTGATCCCCGGGTCTTCCATTTCATAATGACATCGCCTACTGTTGACTTGGGTATCTGAAGAAGGCTGGAAATGTCACGCACGGACTTGCCGCATAGGTGACATCCAACGATGGTTCCACGTTGGAACTCACTGAGCTCAGCCGAACGACCCATTCTTGCCAATGTCCAAGCAGAATTGTGTCTGAAGGTGTGGGAAGCTATTTAAATGATGTGCAAGTCATTATCATGTGACATTGGGCCAATCGATGATCTGTGAGGGGTGTCCGAATATTTTTGATCATATAGTGTAATTAGGTGGCAAGTAATATTTAGACTAGATTCACAAATTAAGGAAAGTTTCTGGTAAAAATTATATGTCACATTAGAGTACTTCTCTTCAAAGCTTCATTGAAGTTATACCAACTGTACATGCACTACATTAAATAAGACGAAATAATCAACGGTCCACAAGCCCTCTGAACAATGTGTTAAAATGTTTAAACTATTCCTTATGCAGTTCCCTCCCAACAGTTTAATTATCTTCAGTGAACTACATCTACCCGCTCTTAGAATTACTTACTTACTTTTCAAACCCACTTATCCGTTAGGGTCTCGGAGGCAGCAGCCCTATGGAGGATCTCCAGCGATCGCGATCTTCCGCCATCAGGCGCATGTCCTCCCATGTAATACCCAAGTGACTCGAACCCAGATTCTCCATGTAGTCTAGCCACTTGGTTCTAGGCCGACTCTTTGGTCTCTTACCCACCGGCTTGGAAAATAATAACTATCTAGGAAGGCCAGTTTGCGGCATCCGTATCACATGGCCATACCAGCGCAAGTGAGATCTCTCAATGCGGAGAAGTAGCGGCTCAACACCTAAAGACTCCCTTATTGTGCTGCTGTGCACTCTATCTAGTAGGGTAACATCTTCCACACCTCTCAGAAATCTCATTTCGGCCGCTTGTACCCGCGATCGCACTCTTTCGGTCATTATCCAAGCCTCAAGACCATAGGTGAGAATGGGGACAAAAATAGATTTGAAGACGGGGAGCTTTGCTTTGTTACCCAGCTCACGTTTCGTTACCAAGGATCGCCACAGTTCACGTCTGACACAGCTTGCTGCACCGATCCGAGCATCCTGCCGCCCCTCACTCGGGAACGCAATCCCGAGATACTTGAACTTCTCCACCTGCCTCATTGGGGCTCCCCTAACAGGAAAAGTCATGGGATGAGAGTTTTACTGCTTTGTGTCTTCACTAGAACAATCGCAATAGCGATTAAAGTGGATTATATCTTGCATTTTAATTTTGAAACCAGAATACATCATCATCAGGGCGTCGGACGTTTCTCCCGCAATATCCCATCATCTACGTCGAGAATGTGAGTTTCTCATACATTCATCCAAAGTAGCTGGTCTTTAGGCGTTTACTCTGCAAAGATTGTCCCGGCAAATATTCCATTCCATTTTCACTTCATCATCTTGAAGGAATCTTCCCGTTCCCTTCCCCAAAGAAATTACCTTTTACACTGAGGACACTACTTTATTTTCACTAAATCACCTTTTTTCTCGAATAGCTCATAGTCATCAGTGGAAGGTCGGTATTAATGTTTGGGCAGGGATTATCCATGATTCTGTCATCGGACCATACTTGCTTCCAGAATGTTTGAACAGCGATATGTATGAAATCTTCTTACAACAAGTTTTCCAGAGTTGCTTGAGGACGTCCCCTTGGCTATTTAAAAAATCACGTGTTTCTAACACCACGGAGCACCAATCCATTTCAGTACACTTGTACGACATCACTTAGACAATATTGCATTTGACATCTGGATTGCAATTGAACCAGAACCAGTTACTTGGACACTTCGATCGCCGGACCTAAACCCTTTAGATTTCTTCTTCTGGGAACATCAGAAGAAATGAGATGTACGATACTTATCCACAGGAGTTGGTAGCGCGAATTGTGGCAGTGTTAGAAATTCAATGACAAAACACTGTGAGGCATGCATTGCTGTTCATGATCAACAGTTGGAACCCTTTTAATTTTAGAAACATGTAGTTTTGGTTATTAAAAACGTTATGACCATCAGTATGAAGTTTCTAATTTCTCTGTTTTCCGGAAATACATTAACGAGAGCGACAATATTATGAGGAAGTCTAAGAGAGCCGTTGTATATATGAGGTTTGAATATTTTTTTGTGTATCAAGGATTTATTTTCGACCACCAGTTTATTGGCAAAATATATTCTAAATAAGATCTTCCATATACACTGAGTGAGCATATTATTATGACCACGCTGTCAGTATCTCGTTGGGCCACCTTTTGCCTTTAGTACTGCGGTGATTCTTCGTGGCATTGATTCCACGAGATGTTGGAAGGTCGTGGGAGGAATCTGACACCATGCCTGATGAATAGCACTATCTAGTTGTGCTAGATTGGACGGTGGTGGATCCAACCGTCTGATGGTTCGTTCGACTTCGTCCCACAAATTCTCCATTGGAGTGAGATCTGGGGATTGTGGGGGCCACCGAAGTAAGGTAAAGTCCCCCTCATGTTCCTGGAACCACTCCTGCACAATACGAGCTCTGTGGCATGGCGCATTGTCTTGCTGGAAGTAGCCATCTTCATTGGGTACGCCATCAACATGACAGGGTGGACTTGATCGGCGACAATACGGAGGTATGCTGTGCCATCCAGACGTTGATCAACACGTATTAACGGACCCAACGCATGCCAAGAAAACATTCCCAAGACCATAACACTGCCCGCACCGGCCTGAAGGGTTGTACTCATGCATGCGGGGTCCATGCTTTCGTGCTGTTTCCGCCAGATTCTCACGCGGCCGTCTGCATGATGTAGCTGGAATCGTGACTCGTCAGACCACATGATTTGTTTCCACTGCTCGATAGCCCATGTGCATTCAGAGACCGTTTTAGAGGACCCCTGATTAAGGTCAGCAGTGATTTGATGCACAGTTGCCCTTCTGTTATCCTTTACCAGTCGTGACAGTCTCCGTTCTGTCCGATCATCAACCATCCGCGGGCGGCCACAACGCGAACGTTCAGACCCCGTCTTCCGGCTAACCGTCCAATCTTTAAATATTTTAACGACGGCTGCTCTTGAGCACCCCACGAATGCTACTGTTTCGCTGATACTCGCTCTATAGCTCCGAGCTACAATCATCCTGCGTTCGAAAGCTGTTAAATCGCGTCGTTTACCCATAGTTGAAGAATGGAACACGTCTACTGTTGTCGACGACACTCAGCTTCCCTTTTTTTATTGGTCCGGCCCGTTAGCAACATTGTGGCGACGTCTGTGCGCGTATTTGCATAAGCATATCAGGTGGTCATAATAATATGCTTACTCAATGTATAAATGCCTCTTTATTTGTATATCCTTGACAAAGCCAGGATTAAAAGCAGAATTCTGTGCGATTTCTTTCCTGTTATGTACTACAAGGCCTCCATCAGCTTCATCAGAGTTCTTTTTCACTCTTCATCCGTCATCACTGTTCAAATTGTGAGATATTTGCGATACAGCATCTCTCTTGAACAAGAAAAGACATAATATGCAGAACCGTTGCCAACTTTGATGAACACTTGCTATTGAAGAGCGCGAACAATCAACAAGTCTAGCTAGATACGTAATTAATATTTTGAAACTGCTATGACCAGAGCGCCTGATACGTAATGAAAATAGATTAAGTTAAAGTACAAAAGAAAAATTTCCTAATAAAATGAAACAAATATATTCTGCAGTTAGTAAGTATTATAAAGTATAACATACAATGTTCTTTTATCACAATCCGCTGCTTTGCCCATTTGCGCACCGTGATGAATACTAATCATGCAGGCTTGGATCTTTTTTATAAATGGCGTTTGGTTATGCAGCTTTTGCTGGTCGGTATATTGTACGGATTATTGAAGCGTTTAAGTGACATCCCTGCTTCATCAACTTAAACGATTCTCCGAAATCGGTTGAGCCGGTTATTGAAGAGTACTGCCCCTGTCTAGACTTGGAAATCGATAGCAAAATTGCTTTTCTTGATGAAAAGCTTTACATTACATGTGTTCGATGGTATCTAAATGAACATCATTGGTTTTTGTTTAAGCTCAATATAAAAATCTCAGCGAAAGACATAATTAAAAATAGCTTCGAAAAATAGCATAACATTTGCTGTTTTAATTCCTACTTTCAATTACAAACAATAGAGTAATGGATATTTAAAGATCTTCAAGACATGGAAGCGAATTTCATTATAATTTAATTTTCGTTTGAATTGAATATAACAGCAAATGTCCTCAATATAATAATTTCTTTATCATAGAAAAATAAAAGCTAAAATTATTTAAACTTTAATTGCTATCAGTGATGTTTAACTTTATATCACAAAGGGATGTTCTATGAGGATTTTTATACACGACACACCTCAGATGTATAGATTATTAATGAAAAATAGGATGGAAATTTCCACAGCCTGGGATCAAACCAGGAACCTTCTGCTCACCGTGCAGATGCGCCAGCCAATTGCGCCACTGCGGACATGGAAGCATTACGCTATCTACATGCCCTTAGGGCTGGCCGGAGCAGTACCCAGTTTGCAGGCTGGGACTATCTTTCCTACTGGCGTAATAAACGTTAAAGAATGGCAGTAATGCCAATAATAAGTGGGCACCTATTCAGTAATGCCAGTAATGGATAGCATAATGCTTCCATGTCCGCAGTGGCGCAATTGGCTGGCGCATCTGCACGGTGAGCAGAAGGTTCCTGGTTCGATCCCAGGCTGTGGAAATTTCTTTCCTATTTTTCATTAATAAAGGGATATTTTCACCTTTAAGACAAAATTCCCAGGCCGCCTTTTTTACGTTCAGGAAGGCCCTCTTATAAGGGAAGTACACGAACATGTACCTCACAGATTCCCACCAAATTGAAATATCCTCATCTGAAGCTACTGTTGATGCTTGCAAAATAAGAAAATGCATAAACAGAAACCGCGAAAATGAAAAAAATTGAGCACAAAGACTCCACTGTTAAAGCCATAATTAAAGCGGTGTGTGTGTGTATTAATGCGCTTGACGGAACTTCTTTCTTCCACTGCCCAGCAATAAGCATGAATCCATTTCACATGAAAGCAATGAAAATAGCAGCAGACGACAATTGCGAATTGGTTATTAATTAATTCGGTAATCTTCGTAAATTTTCAAATTTTCCGGGGCTGCATCATGTGAAACGAGAGCAAGGCTGTCGAGTGATACGATGCGGTGGTGAGGGGGTATGTATCGTGGTGCTTTATAATTTTAAATAAAAATAGTATTTATGGATGCTTACCTCATCTTATAAATTATTTCGAGACGAATAATTGTATAGCAGAAATTAAGGTTTTGTGCTTAATAACGGTGCTCTAACTGCAAGTCTTTGGCGATTTTGCTTTCCCTCTTACCACCATGTTTTTTGAACTTTTCACTTCCGGAACGCTACCGTCGCCGTGCAACATCATCGCTTCCAAGTTACGCTTGCGCGCAAACAAAGAGTTCTCTCGTACACCTTCGTGCACTTCCCTTGTTAGTTAAAGTTTATTATTATAATCTATGACGTGCTCTGCGATTAAAAATTATACGAGGATTTGCAGCAACGGGAAGTGGCCAGCCTTTCCCCATTCACTGCTATCGCCCAGACAGTGCAAACACTCGAGGAAATTTCTGCACACGGGGATCACTGCGAATTATCCTGAAGCCATTTCCGTACAAGTTGCAACATAATCACGAACTAACACCTGACGACTTCATCACTCACTAAGATTTCGCTAATTTGGTATTCAATAAAACGGAGCATCAGCACGACTGGCTTTTCACTGTGCTTTGGACCGATGAAGCGCATTTTTGCACAATGTTTGAGTATGGAAAGCCCACCTGCATTTGTTTAATAGCCCCTACATCAGCCTCGGTGGCTCAGTAGTTGCATGATCGCCTCTGATGCCCGAGGACGCGGATTCAACACCGGCCGAGGACGACGAGGATTTTTTCAAGGGGAAAATCCTGAGATGATGCACTTCCTTCGGAAGGGAAGTAAAGCCGTTGGTCCCTTGTAGTCGTTTGCCAGCTGCACGTTAAAGAACCCTTGCGAGGCAAAATTTGCGGCCCCTATAACGCCGTCCTGAAATGACCATGGAGTTGAAAAGGACGTTAATACCAAACAAACCAACCAACCAACCATAATCGGTCCATTTTTCTTCCAGGAAGTCATAGGAACTGTTCTGATAACATCATTGTGTGCACTGTACAGCTCTCTTACGGACCTTTATGCAAGTTGGAGCACCACTGCAAATTGCTGCTCCTGTGCAACGACTGCTTCGTTGAATGTTTAGGGGGAATCATATCTTCAGTCGATACTTGTTAGAGCTTACTTGGAAACTTATTCCGTTTTCGTGTCGGAAGACAATCTGGAATAGTGGTAGGAAACCTTTCGTGAAAACACGCTTAAAAACAGCGCATTAATGTTTGATAATTATTCATGGTTAAATATTTTTTGTCCACCAAATAACACCTGCTTTCCAACAAACAACCGTGACATTTTAATTCGTTTTGTTGAACCTAAATCTACAAAGGATGGCTAAAATTGGATGAAGTTAAATTAAGGTGAACAAGATTAAGATAAACGAGATTCCTATTTTTATGTGGAATAGCTTCAAGTTGAGCAGTCAGTTGTTCTTTATTATTCATATTTTTGGTGTTGATAAAAAGAAGAGAATAAAACGAATTCCTCTCACCAGAGTCGAGTATGATTATTTATGAAAAGGATTTCCTAACGAATGGGGGATTTAGAAACTTTCCACTTGTTATAACCAGGAAACAGCACTTTTAGACTCTTTATGTTCACTTCCCCATAATTGATGCCTATCTTCATTAATTAACAGTAACTCATCTCTTCCCTTTGGCCCTTTATCATGCTCATCCTAAGCCCCATTACATGTATCAGTTTCACAATTTGGAGCAACAACATTCAACAAGCACTGCTTTAAATCATATTCATAACACTCCAGATGAAGTTTAAATTTCATTAACTCCAATTCTCTAATTAGCTAATTAACAGTCTGTATGCCTAGCATATCAAATTAGGTTCATAATGCATTACAATTTTATTTACTTCGTCTTGAGCTTAAACGTTTTGACTTCGTGTATTGCTTCTCGATTTCAAGCATTCTAATCTGTTCCGAGCAAAAGAATTTCCTTAGTGAATTTGAATAATTTTGGCTTCAACTTTCAATGCTTGCATTTTTATTGCTCTATCAGAATTCAGGAGTTGAAGGTCTGTGTATCGATCCTCGAATTACTTTGGCGAGGAAAAAAAGCAACGTAAACGAGTAGTGCAATGTGCATTTAACACAAAGGGGAACAGAAGAAGAAAGAGGGGAAATACATTACCTGCAGAAGAAAATCAATATTAGAACAGGTGTAAAGGAAACGCGAAGAAGTTAAGAGAAACTTTCTAAGAAAAAGGTAAAGAAGAGAAGTTAAAGACAATATTTGCTGAATGCGTTTCTGTTTTATTAAATGGAAGGATATTAAGAAAAGAAATAGACATACAAAAGATAATGGGAAAGAAGATTGCTAATCATTAATTCATTGAGTACAAAAGGAAATTTTACAAAAGAAAGAAATATGAATGCTTGGAAATCAGTTTTCTGTCTTTTAATATAAACTTCAAACTGTTTTCATTATTCACAATGATGGAGTCGCTGGTCTTGTTTATCTACGTTGGTTCTCTAGAATTTTTTATGTCTCATTTAATATTTTATATGGCGTCTCACAACCTGCTTCTTTGCTCCCTCTAGCATAACGTGCCTTTAAAAAAATTAACTGTTAAAAAAATCATAGCGTGCATGGCATTATTTTTAAAGTTTTAACGCAAAGAAAAACTTCCCTGCTGTCATATTTATTTCATATGATTATACAGGATGATCCAAAAGTCAGGCGCCACTGTTAATGCAGAACATTATTGCAACATATTCGAACAATTTGTAGCGCAGTTGGGTGATATTGAATGTAGACAAGGTTATTAACAAGACGGAGCTACTGCTAATACAGCCCGAATCTCAGTGAAACGAAAGGAGATTCCGGAGGACATGCCGCAACGCGTTTTAAATTTGAATATGTGCCGTTTGTGCAAGCAGGGGAATGGGAGGCCACTTTGGACATTTACCGCAGGCTCAATCAGTGTCGCATTGATTAAATAATATTCACTGCAAATTTGACGTCGCTATGTTTTCATTTTATATACACTGCCCTGCAAAAGTATCCGGACACCCCCTATGTTTGTGATGTTCGTGTGGTCTCATCCTATAGGATGCACGTGACACGAACAGGAATTATCCGACTTTGAGAGAGGTGTCGCATTAGCGGGAAGTTACTTCGCGAAATCAGCGCTTTGACTGGGCATCTTCATTCCACTATGCACAAATACGAACCAGGTGCAAAATCGACAGCAAAACGTGACCCATCAGTGCGCACAGTGTATATATTTGAGGAAGGTAACAAATTATTTATTTTTAATAAGTTATTATTATATTATTATACAGGGTGGATACAAAAATGAGTCCACCCTTTTATTTTCGTAACCGAAGCAGATATGTCAATTTTGACGAGTCCAATGAATAAAAAGTTGTGGGTGACCTATCCCAAATATGCAAACTAGGACACATTCAAATCATATCTTAAACACCGTAACAGATACACGAAAAATTCCAATTGAAGTCTTGTTTAGCATGGAATTCCGAACAAAACAAAAAAATTGTTGGTGATCCGTTAATCGGATTTTGGAATTTTTTTTCTTTTTTGTTAGGTGTCTTAATTTGCGTATTTGGGATTATGAAAAGTGCACCATGGGAAAGGCCACCTATAACTTCCTATTCATTGGATTCATCAAAATTGACATATATGCTTCGGTTAAGAAAATAAAAGAGGGAGGGGGGGGGGGGCTCCTTTTTGTATCCACCCTGTATCTTAAAGAGGGTGTTTCAAAAGGTATAATCCAAACATCTTCAAGGTAGGAGGCATGAAGGTGAACAGATTTTGTTAATACATGAGAGGTCGGAACTCAACCATTGTCAGCATATTATCGTTTGTCTTAAAAAGAAACCCCGTTTCCATTGTTCAAATTCCTGTCGCAATATATTTTTATAACTCTTCCTCTTAATAAAAAACAGATCGATATTAATAAAATCATTTATCTGCGTAGCCAACCTTGTCCTCGTTCTCGAAAAATGTAAACAGAAATTTAATTAGAGTTTCCACAATTTAAACAAATTAATATGAAAGCTCCATTTAAAATTAATCGGCCTCGGTGGCGCAGTGGTTGCGTGATCGCCTCTGATGCCCGAGGACACGGGTTCGATCTCAGCCGAGGACGACGAGGATTTTTTCAGGGGGAAAATCCTGAGATCAAGCACTTCCTTCGGAAGAGAAGTAAAGCCGTTGGTCCCGTGTAGTCGTTTGCCGGCTGCACGTTAAAGAACCCTTGCGAGGCAAAATTTGCGGCCCCTAGAACGCCATCCTGAAATGACCAGAGCAGTTGAAAAGGACGTTAATAACAAACCAAACCAAATCAACCAACCATTTAAAATTATGATATAATATTAGCCTTCTTTTAAAATTTTATATAACAATGCGGTGTATTTAAATAATATATGAAAATAATTAATAAATTAAATTTTAATCAGCTGTGCTCTTAAAAATATCCTAGTAAAAGAGACAATGTTTCTCAGAGCTTTGTAATAGAATAGCGGAAGAGAGGCCTAAATACGGAATTCAAGACGAATAAATATTTTGTGAAATAAATTTTCAAGAAACACGGGAAACCCATTATATCATGGGAAAAATTCGTATAAATTTCCATATAAAATAAGTCTCGAGTGGTTTGAAGTTATACTCTTAAGACCTTTGCGACCTCATCAAAAACCATATCGTTGCTTATAGTTGGTTGAATTTTTTGCGTCATATCGCGGTAGACGAGGCCAATGAGAGACAGGCCCAAATCCGGTTAGATAAACAGGCCCTGATGCGGAAAAGTTGATCATCAGAGTCCGAGCAACAATCATCGTCTTCAGCTTGGATTTTAACAGTCAGTGTGTTTTAATAATCAGATGTAATTGGTCAAATATATTATTGATTTTTCAAAATTGGTTATTACTAGCATAAACGGCTAAAACATTAATTTTTTTATATAATATTTTATATTTAAGTTAAACTTACAATATTTACTTATTTACATTTTACTAGTATAAATAAAATTTAAAAAATAAGAAGGTTAAGATTTTAGAATAAACTTTAGCAATTTTCAACGCGTTTCCGCTCGCTCCATAACCGTCACGCCGCACAGTGGTCCAAAATCCCGAAAAGCTGGCCAAAATATCAAAACTATTTGATTTACACGAAAATTGTTATATTGGGGTTTTAGAGGTCGCTGATTATGAATCTGAGATCCAAATAACTGAAAGCAGCATAACAGAACCAAAATAGCAAACTTGAATGCTAAAAAATATCTAAATGTATATGATCATATTAGGAGTATGATCTTTCATGTCGCTGTGAAGGGAAAAATAAAATATTATATATTTCGTACATTTAAAAAAGACATCTTTATTTTAAAGGTAAAAATCGAAATCAATTTTAGACTCTTAATGAATGTCAAAATCATCATCGAAATCTCTATACAAAGTGTTTTTGAATTGAGTACACATTTTTTGGGAGATGATAGAAGAGGTCCTTAGAAGTATTTTTTGTCATATGAACATGAGGTCCCCGCAGCTCCGTTTACTTACAGTACTGCATTGAACAATCAAATGACACCGGGGGCCTTAGTCTGGACTTTTGTGAGTTCCATCGTGAGACGTGTTGACGGTGTCACGTGGTGTAAACATTTTTGGCGAGAGGAAAATGGTAGTCTCGACACTCAACGCATCTGAACGCACTACTCACTTTACTCGCCTGATGCGTTTGCTACACATGTGGTCGACAGCCAGTAAGATGTCTGAGTTTTATACGTGTTGGTGATTTCCATCATGGAGGACGGATATGTGGACGGATATGTTATGCTGTTAGCTATCGAAACATTAGAAAGGGATGAAAGACGTGCGCTAAGAAGGGAAAGAATTCTTAGGCCACGAATGAATGCCTTTGATCTGCATGACGACCATTTTCGCAGATTATTTAGGATTACAAAAGAATTAGCGAATCAGCTAATTGACGAACTAAAGCCTTGCGAAATAATCTTGCGATTTGATTGGTTACAGCATTTTAACCTCCACCTAAGATCCCTTTTTGCATATCCCATAATTCAATTAGCAACGCGTACGGCCGATGGCTACGAATTGTGACTCACTGATCGAGTTAACCTGTTCCAGACTACCGATTTGTAAGTCGAGAAAATTTATACGTGTTAAACAACCGCGATGAGTTCGAGGTGAAGTGAGATAAGGTGAGTAAAAGTCCAGACTAAGGCCCGGGACGCAGTGTGCGTTGGTAGGCCCAGATTATTTTATTTTTAACAATTAACACAAGCAATCTACTGTAATAACTTTTAAAGTAATTGGTTGCAAAGAAATTTCAAGGTACAGGTGCTTGTTTGTTGAAAAGTCTTAGGACAAACTTCGTCAAAGAGATTCCATGGTATCCACGCGTACATCAATCCATCATAAGGCGTTGCGAATTGTGCTATGAAGCAAATGGCGGTCATTTCGAACAATTACTGTAAAAGTCATACAGTAGATTGCTTACTGTAATCCTCTGTTAAAAATAACATAATCTAGGCCTACCAACGCACACTGCGTCCCGGTGATATTTGATTGTTCAATGCAGTATTGTAAGTAAACGGAGCTGCGGGGACCCCATGTTCATATGACAAAAAATACTTCTAAGGATCTCTTCTATCATCTCCCAAAAAATCTGTACTCAATTCAAACACACCCTGTATATCTCCTCTGTATGAATTGTTGGAGATTCTAGTAATTCAAAGGCTTCTGGTAATAATAATTTTAATGGCTTTTTTTAGTGGCAGTTTTCTTATGCTAGAAATACATGGTGATTCTGAAAAAGTGTGTATAACTGTAAGCAATGAAAGAGGTGACCAGAATGAACGTCTTCTTTTAATACAATGTGAAGTCGCAAGTACATTGTTTAGGAGCCCGAATGAACATTGTTTTATGTTTATGGCTTGAATTATCACGTTCCTGCAGACGATTGAGCTGGTGTCATTGTAAAGCATCTAATGGGCCCGTACATCATGCCTAACCACTTGACAGGCGAGAATTACAATCGGTTTTTGCAGGGAGCTCACCCCGAGCTCTTTGATAACATCTCTCTGGATGGTCGACAAAACATGTGGTACATGCATGATGGAGCTCCGGCACACTTTGCGCGACACACTAAATACCGCCTTTCCAGGAAGATGGATTGGGCGAGGTGGGCCTGTAGCCTGGCCAGCTTGCTCACTTGACCTCAACCCACTTGATTTCTTTGTATGGGGCCATCTTCAGAGCCTAGTGTATGAAACACCTGTGGACACAGTGGATCTTGTAAGTACGAATTGCTACTGCTGCTGGTGCCATTCAAGATACTCCAGACATGTTTCACCGATGCGAGAATTCTTACGTCGGCGGTGTCAGCTATGTCGCACCACTGATGGCCGTCACTTCGAACATTTGATTTGAACTGGCGTCGTTATTGTACGTAATGTTTACAGCTTTTGTTGTCTCTTTTGGTTGGCGTCTAAACCAGAGGACACACATGATGTACACGAAACCGTATTATTGTCTTAACATAAAGTGATAGCTCCTGAACAATGTACTTGCGACCCCACATTGTATTAAAAGAAAATGTTCATTCTGGTCACCTCTGTCATTGCTTTCACTTACACACTTTTTTCAGAATCACCCTGTATATGGATCAGCCGATTGAAAACATCATGCATCTTGAGCACTTTCGCGAGAAATCTTCACGAAATCTTTTTATATCCTTATTCCATGTTTCTTGAGCATTCTCGGATAACTGTCCTATTGATAATAAAGCGGAAGCTATTATTTCTGGCACGTGAATTAAGAATTTGTGTACCGAAGTCGGCACTTGATACCATGGATATGACTAGACAAATTTTCGCGCAGTTTCCAAAGCATATTTTCGAAACTTGTCACATTTAATATTAAACCCGCTTGAAATCGTTTGTAAAATAACATAAAAGCGAATGATTAAATATTCTGAGGCACATGTTATTGTAGCTGATATACTCGTGTTTTCAAAAAAAGCTTCACAAGCGATCGATGCTGAAATAAATCTCGAGTCTCTACTTTTTGACGGCGTGCAAGGACCATTTATTGACTCTGCTTCAATGGGCCTCAAACCGTAGGAGTCGCAGAATCGACAGCGGACATAATTCGACTAAGTGTAATCTATGGACATCCAAACATCTACGCTTAATTACAGATTGATTAAAACAGGAGGATTGATTATCTACGCACTTACGCCAGCCATTTTCAAAACTGTCTTGACCCTGGCCCATCATCTCACAAGGACGGAGTGATGCTAATATACAGGGAAGCAATTAAAACAGGCGTAGTTAGAGACGAGTCTAATTCTTGTGAGCAAGCGTCGATGATAGGGTATTACAGTAATATGGTATGCTAATGATAGTACAACAGTTACGTTTCTGAAGTGTTCCAATCCATTAGTTGCTTACCGAGTTGCCTTCCTCCAAGCCCGTGGTCTAGATTTAGCCTTAGAAATATGATCTGCAGGCTTTTCTCCAGGATGTAATAGGTTATCAGCTTATTAGCTTTGCACGTTGCCCTCGGAATGCCGATGAACGGTTGACATAGTTGAACTTACAAGGGAATCCCTCGAACATGTATGTCACAGATTTCCACCAAATTGAAATAAGAAGCTACTATAGATGCTTACAAAATAAGAGAGTGCGAAATTTGTTTCTTTCAAAATAAACCGCGAAAACGAAAAAATTTCAGCATACAAAGCCATACAAGGACTCCATTGTTAAAGCGGTTAGGCTATGTGGGGTTCCCTTGTTAGTACGTGTATTAATTTCCCAGGAAATATCCACTTCCAATCTATGTCGTGTATCGCCCAACAAGGCGACCAAAATATACTGAGTCACGTTTCACGATCACCTAGAATACCTTCATGTACAACCTTCCTCGCCATCTACTTACTTACTTTTCATGTTTTCTCATTTAGAACAGCATATGACTAATCACGGAATCTAGAACGCACGATTCACATTTCGCAAGAAATTACTTCTGTAGATGCCTTTCTGTTTTAGACCTTTCTAGAGTTTTGTAAATTCGACATACCAATAGGAATGATCTGTTAGAAGTCAGTTGAAGAGCGGGAAATAGGCTATACGCAAAGGTCCTGTTCACTGGCTTAATTGGTAAATTTACATCCAGCTTACTTTAACGCGATTCATAACCGGGTGCTTTTTTCAAACGATGCATTCAAACCGTGCGTTTTTCACTCTTAGCTTCCGCCGTTGAGTTTAACGACAATCACAGGGTCTTATACTTCCGAGGTGGGGGAATTATTTTCATGGATAATTGTGATCTCATTTCTTTTTCACCTTGGAAAGAACCAATTCAACTTAACCCATGCGCTTGTTTGTCGCTTGTCAAAGAATCTTTGATTTTCGTATGAAATTTATAGGGGCTATTGAATTACAAAGACCAAATCGAATCTTCAACACGACAATACATGAAGGGTGACCATTTACCAATATCCCAGAAGAGTGCTGCTTTTTAGATATCCATCCATATCATTTCTAGCTTCCATTACACCTCACTCTTCAACTGGCATCTGACAAATCATTCCCTTTTTCGACATCTGTCAGAGTCGCTTCCCCTGCCAATGCTAGTGGAATGTTACATCTGGACAGGTGTCACAGTCTGTCGGGGAGAAACAGTCACTTGTTAAAATATGAAGGCTGGTTCAATGTTTCGTGTTTTCTAAGATAGCGAGGAATTACTCTGGGCAACAAATTTTCAAAACTTTTTTGCCTCCGATATGAAAATAACCATTTC
>JAHWFO010088238.1:4948-33844 GCA_023313115.1 Rhysida immarginata | reverse complement strand
TGAAAACTATCCGGTTTATGGCAAGTTAATTATTCAGTAATTATTGCTTATTTTAAAACTGACCTTTTTTAAAAAAAAATAATAATTAATATTAAAAAAAAATGACCTTTTTCCCTTTCTTTTTTTTTTTTTTACTTTTCAGATGTCTCCAACCCTGAGAACGATTTGTCCATATGTATATTTTTTTAATTTTTTCAAATATATTACATTACCCTCTACATGTATTTAGAAAAGTAACAAAAATTGTTAATTATTTAAAATTTTACAATTATCTTATATATTATATACATGTATTTCTGAAAATTGTGCTTTAACTCTAAACAATGCAATTTTAAATAAAATAAATAAAAGTAAAAAAAAATTAAATTAAAAATAAAAGGAAAAAAAAGCATGAATTTTCAACTAAAATTAAAAGAAAAACAGTATTTGGAAATGCTCTGCGTTTCAGTATTTATTTTGTAAATTTGGCTTCTCTGCAGAGCACTGCTGTGCGACCTCCATGGTTTTTTCTCCATGGTTAGGCCTTTGATTTCAACTCTGCCATCTATTGATAAGATAGAGAAATACGCTTGCCATCTTGGGGACGTTACTTTATAGGTTTGCCCATGCTTCCTTTACAATATTATGCGAAAGAATTATATTAAATAGTTCATGCTGAATGATAAAATTATCTGTATCCGCACGTAAGCTCAACTTAAAGATCGAGTTATCGCCTGCATCGTCTTCATCAACCTTCCCTCCTTTGATCACATGACCGTTCCCATCATGCTCGAGCTGTCCGGGCCTTGTTCAGTGTCCTATCCAATATCTGGGGAAGATGTTGTTGAGGTGTTGGCGAACAATGCGGAAATTAGGTGGCGCTCCATTGTGCCTTCTACTGTGGCAACAATGCATTTCCGGTCAGGAACCATTCTCTACAATTTGTCGGTGTACTTAAAATTCACCCTTTATAGTTTTGTTCACTCCACTGTATTGACTATTGAAATTTATTCATGCAAGTTTAGGTTTACAAGCAGTGTTCTCCTCAGAAAATTTTATAAAATAGCCAGGCAGACAAAAATTAAAAACAAAAAACAAATAAAACATTATCAGTTTTTCACACATTCAATCGGGCGGTCACCAAAACCAGCTGGGTGGTGCGCTCGTTCAAAAGGGCCTGGGGAGAACCCTGACAAGTAATGCTAAAAATTTGGAAAATTAATAAAACTGATAATAATGCTAAAGGCTCTTAACAATAATAACAAATACACACAATCAATCTTTAAAATATTACTAAGGCACATCCAGAAATTATAAAGCCAAACACATTACTCATAAAAAACAATGATACAATAAACACATGATATTGTGCATTTATTTAAATGAATAGTAATGTCACATCATCATTTAGACAAAAACCAAACAAAAATCTGAACTGCTAAATAATAAATAATGAAAAAACACGATCCGATCATTTCACATGTCCAATAAATATACAGCCACTATAATTACTGTGGTTTAATATCCAGTGAAGTTTTCGTTTTTTTTTTTTTTTTTTTTTTTTTTTGAATAACTTTAAAGATGTGCTCTGGCAAAGTTACATCAAGTCCTTCCCATGCTTCTACTATGGCAGTCGTGTGTGGTTGAATTTTGCGTTTCATTGGCAAACAGAGAGCGTGATAAGAATCCCCAAACATTCTCCATTGGGTTTAAATCTGAAAATAATGCAGGCCAGTCAATTATAGGAACACCATTGTTGAGAAACCACTTCCATATACTTTTAGCGTTATGTACGGGAGCATTGTCCTGGAGGAATAGCCAGTGGAGTCCACCCATTTCTTCTGCAGAATCGAGCAAATAATCTAATAGATCTTGGTATGCACTAGCATTCATTCGTCCACTAATGAAGGCAATATTTGAAAACCACCCCATCCGAGAGCTCCACAAACCATAATACCTCCACTTTGATGTTTTGAATAACACTGGACCTCTTTTCTAAAGTCGTGCCAATAAAATTGTCATGCATCTGGACTGTCAAGATTGATTTTTTTTTTTCGTTGTTCCAGATCTCATTCTTCCACTTTTCATTCAATGACATCTTTCTTTTGCCCAAAGAAGCTGTTTTTCTTTATGGTAATTTTTTTAGAACAGGCTGCAACTTTCTCTTCTGGTATTGGAGGATGTTACTCTTATGAATAACAGTTGCAATTTACAGGAATGTCATCTCTTGATGCAAAAGTACATAGAGCCACTGAATTTTGGCTCACTTTCACTTATTATTCTTTTTATGGCAGATGATTACTTTTTTAAGTCTTCTAGTTGACTTCTTTTGGCCATAATTTTCTCTTAACTGTAAGTAGTTATCACTACTAGTGTGAGCATCCCAATATTGATGCAATGGATCTTGCAGATTGTCCGGATTCATGCAGACCAATAATGCATCCCTTTTCCATGCACTTAATTGGGTTCCTTGCGGCATTTAAACTTTAAATACAGCAGCTCAGCCTGAATATTTGCAACTTATTACCTTTACTTTTTCAATTCTTATGCTTTATGGAATTGTATGCAAATGTGAAGAAAAAAAAAAAAAAAAAAAAAACAAGGCAGGGAAAGTCAATTAAAGGAAAAGCAGCTGTATAATTATTAGACATGTGAAATGGTCTGATTTTGATTTTTATTGTTTATCATTTAGCAGTTATTCTGATTTTTTGTCAGAGTGATCATTGGGCATTACTTTTCAATTAATTAAATGCGCAATATCATGTGTTAAGTGTATCATTGTTTTTTATGAGTAATATGTTTGGCTTTATAATTTCCAGATGCATTATTATTATTATTATTATTATTATTATTATTATTATTATTATTAATATATAAGATTATCTAAATAGTGGTATTAACTCATAAGAATGGCTATAACTTAAAAGTAAATTCTACGGTCACTACAACTTTGTTAAAAACAAGTTAGTCCTCATGGCAGATGAAATTTGAATAAGCTTTTACAGTGCTGGACAGAATTATAAACTCACATGAATTTTGAAACAAACTTTACTAAAAACAAAAAGATCTCAATGAGCATTTTACATATAATTTTTCAAGCATAAATTTCTCGCTCTGCTGATTGTCATTCGTATATTTTGAAAATTTTGTGAACAACGACAATAAACTCATAATTTCACTTGGACACTGTTCTTATGAAAAAGGCTGAATATTTTAGGAGAGTTGATTTGATTATTTCCGAAGGTCCATTTGAAACCCTGAATAAAGACCCTCTACCCAAACTTGTTAATTATAAACTCGCCCTTAAAAAACCAGAAGTATGGCGATTATTTTTCACACATTAGTATTTTGTTGGTCCTCCATTGTTTCTTATGACTTCAATCATCTTATTTGTAGACAATGTTTGGAGATTGTTGCAGAACCCGTGCAACAGGGTGCCGAGAGCAATCAAGTGAGAGTATATCTACAATGCGTCCAGCAGAAAGATTGCTTCCAGTTGCCAGTCGTAGCCTGTTATGCAAATTTTGCAATGTGTAATTTTGTTGGGGCGAACCATGCGTGTGCTTTGAAGGGGTGCTGGTCATTATTCATTGATATGACAGTGTATGCTGTAATCAAACAAAAACCTTGCCTGCTTATTTAATTGAATACGAGATTTATCTCGAGAGCTTAAGATTTTTCCCCTTCCTGTTCGTTTCTTCCCTTTCCCATCAACTCCCCATTGTAATACACTTCTGTCAGCACACTGATATCGGTTAAGATGAGCTGCAATTTCCTTTGGGACATTCCACATCCATGCAACATCCAAACTATCCTAATCTCTGCCTCACCAAGCTCTGTTCCTCATGGCATTGTTTTACACAGTATAAATCTGCAGCAGACACTTTCTTACAATAAGTGATTGCAAATACAACCTTTTTTGCAATTTGCATATGATAAAAATAGACAGACGAACACATTTTTTTAAGGGTGAGTTTATAATTTTGTCCAAGTGAAATTATGAGCTTATTGGCGTTGTTCACAAAATTTTCAAAATATACGAATGACAATCAGCAAAGTGGTAAATTTATGTTTGAAAAATGATATGTAAAAAGCCCATGTAGATCTTTTTGTTTTTAATAAAGTTTGGTTCAAAATTCAAGTGAGATTATAATTCTGTCCAGCGCCTTATTTTCTTCCATTTTTTTTTTTAACCACTAGGAGCTTACTAAAATGGCACAGTAGTCCCTACACAAATCAGGAAAAACTACTCATTCCTCTCATTGGTAAGGGGAACTACTAAAACCAAGTTAACTTGAAATAACTTCTGACCTCAGTATTGTTTAGTGCTGTTAGTGAATAAGAAACAACCACAGCGATACAGGTAAAATACAAAACATGTTCAAATGAAACCCATTCAAAGTCAAGTAGGCATTGTAAGAAGAAAGCAGGGAACAGGGAACACAAGCAAATATAGTAATATTTAATGAACCATGTTGTACAAGTTTCAAGAGAAGTTGCCCAAGAGACAGGAAATTCCATCCACGAAAAAAGATGGCTATCAAAAATAAGCAGCCTGGCAAGCAGTCTTCAAGACTGGCCATTCTTCCAGACAAATGTATGGCCCGCATGTTGTAAAAGTTGTTGTGGATGCACTAGCCATGAAGAAATGGAAGGTTCTTAAACAACCTAACAGCCCAAACACGTCTCCTTGAGACATTCATCTCTTCTGGGAGTTGAAGAAATTCTTCAAGGGACGATGATTCAACACCGATGAGGAGGTGGCAGGAAGGAAATAGCAACCCACATCTTTTTTTTTTCCGTGGACGGAATTTCCCGTCTCCCCAAACAACGTGTAAAATACTTCTTTCGAGAAACATGTGTAAAATACTATTCATTAAATATTACTCTTTTTATTTGCTTGTGTTTCCTGTTTCCTGCCTTCTTACAACACTTACTTGACTCAAACGAGTTTCATTCGAACATGCCTCAGTTTACCGCATCACTCTGCTTGTTCCTTATTTCTTACATAAATTGGAAGATTTTTCATTTCTCTTCAGCTCCTTTAAACTATGGCTATAAAGTTTTGTAACCTACATTTTCATTGGCTTCTTCGCTATTTTCCAGATAATCTTCCATCAAAATCATTCCATTCCTTACAGGTTTATTATTAGTATAGATTAAATCTAATTAAACAAGATGTATCAACTCCAAATTTTATGAACAGTTTCATGAAATTTTGAAGAAAATATTCTGAAATGCATGCACTAAAATGCATTTAAATTGGGATATACTATGAAATTGAAATTTTTAAGTCTGAAGCAGTAATAAGACTATGAAAAGGGGACCCCCCCCCCCAACCAAAAACCCAAATGTAACAAATGTTAGCATGCCAGAATAATTTATAGAAAATTTTAATGGTAAGGAACAAACATGGGTAGAACATGCCTATTTATCTAATGTCCTAAATAAAATGGTTTTTCAAGGTTGCCCACTGATTACTTTACCTCAGGCAATGACCAACCTTCTTTTGTTAAGCTCAAAGATACTTCAAAAAGATGAAGTAATCTTATGAAGGGTATAGATGTGAAACTTGATCTACCAGAGGAAAAAATTATACAAACAGCAAAATATTTTATTTTATATATCATTTTACTATTTATATTGTAGTTTTCTGTATTACAATAATTTTAGGATTATGCACCTCACCTTGTTTAATCCCTCCCCCTTTTATGTTTTCATTGGTTTTAGTATAAGAATATTAAATAATATATAGGTAATGATTTTTTAACTTTCATTTTTCCTGTGTATTATATTCCGAAAATTACTATACGTGCATTATTTATAGTAAACATACACAGTTATTCAAAATAAATCATTAGATTTCAAAAATCCATATTTTCAAAAATAAATGACACAGAATGATAAGTAATACATGAATACAAAAGGGAAAATATGGAAGTTTTATATTGTGAACACTAGATGGCGCCCGTGTGTTTATCGTGAAGCTATTTCAAAAGCTATTTGACAGAGTTTTGCAGCCGCAGGAGTGAAAATGACGTCCTTTTGCGTGTTGTCGTTTGTGCGATGTGGATCGTAATCACCTTTCAGCATGAATTTCGTAAAAAGTACCGAATTAATCCGCCTACAGCACAGAGTATTGGAAGATGGTGTCATTAGTTTGAGACCAGTGCATGTCTATGTAAAGAGAAAAGTGGAAGGCGACCAGGCATATCTGCCAAAAATCTTGATAGAGTGAGAGATACTTTTATATGACGCCCAAAGAAATCGCTCGCCACCTAGGTCACCTGATATGACCCCATTGCGATTTCTTCCTTTGGGAATTTGTAAAAGATAAAGTTTATGTGCCACCGTTACTCACGAATTTATGTGAAATTAAAAAAAGGATTATTGCTGCTGTACATTCAATTACCAGTAAATTTCATTGGCAGGAATTTACATACCATCTAGACATTATACATGCAACTAAAGGAAGTTATATTAAACACTTGTAAAAAAAAAAAAAGTCCATATTTTCCCTTTGTATTCATGTTTTACTTATCATTCTGTGTCGTTTATTTTTGAAAATATATTATTTTGAAATCGGATGATTCATTTTGAATAATCCTGTATTTTAATGAAAAATGGTAGAGACTTTACATTTCTAGGTGTGCAAAACTTGCCAATGGGCACTTGCAAAAAAGAGACGAGTGATTTGATTAGTCAGGTGCCAACCAATTAAAACTGTGCATGATTTGTACTCAATTGCATTCAATTCCATATTAAACTTCATAGCCAATCGCCGGAATTGAAATTAATGGGAGAAATGCAATAAACTAAAACAAACAAAAAAATGTTTTGACTGCTAAGTTTCAGTTATGACGTTATCTCTTCTCAAATATTTTTTGATTTTTCGTTTTGCAAAAATTTGAACAGGGCTTCGCCATGTACTCAATCTTCTTCTTCTTCTTCTTCTTCTTCTTCTTCTTCTTCTTCTTCTTCTTCTTCAAGGTCCTGCCTCCTCTTGAGTAGGAGATGACCTATCCCTGTTGAAACGAAAGTTAAGAGGCGTTAATCAATTGGCAAGCCTTAAGAGAGGGAGCTAAGAGTCTCGGGAGGAGATCGGATTTGGCCAAAAAGTCTTTGATAGCAGAAAGTATGAAGCGGGAATAAGATTTAGCGTCAACATTAAGCAGAAGGATGGTAGGAAAGTCAAAAGGAATCTTTCGAATTCGGAAAAGGTTAGACAAGAATTGTCTGTGATGATCGTATAGAGGACAAATAAAGAGAATGTGTTCCAGCGATTCAATAGCCCCACACTCACAGGCTGGAGAAGTAAGCAAACCGAGGCGGAACAGGAATGCTTTAGTTGGAAGGTGTTCGGAGCGGAACCTGGCAATGAGAGACATGTCTTGTTTAGAGAGGTTTAAGGGGAGTGGGAGGACCTTTCTGTGCTGAGTCACTAAAGTCTTAAATTTTACTGCGGTATTGGATTGAAGCCATTCCTCTCTCCATCTTGAGAATTGCTGATAATCGATTACTGAAATGAGGTCAATGGCTGAGTGAGGAAATCTGATTTCGGGGCCAGATGTGCGGCCAAAGTTTGCCAATTGATCTGCTCTTTGGTTGCCTACGACTGTAGAGTGGCCCGGACACCAAAGGAGATTGATGACTATATTTTTGCTCCGAAGATTAATGATGGCGCTAGCTACTAGACCAGTCTGAGAGGTTGTTTTCCAGTTGGCGAGAATTAGATGTTTGTGCAGAGAAAGAAGGACTGACTTGGAGTCAGAAACTATAAGGTGTTCGGAGGGGGAAGGCGCCACGTCATTGATATAGGAAATGGCCTTAAAAATGGCCCAGGCTTCCGCGGAGAACGATGTAAAGGATACAGGTAATTTATGATACAGAGCGACGTCTTCTGACCAAATACCAATACCGGCCTCTTTTAGGATGGGATCAAGAGAGGCATCAGTAAACCATTTTCGGAACGTGGCGTATTGCTGATGAAATTTAGTGTTGTAGATTGTGGCGATGGCTTGTGGATTGAAATTCTTTTTTGAGACTTCCGGGATGTCCACACAATTAGACCAGTCAGTAGTGAAGAGAGATGAGGAATGGATGGTTGAGTAAGATTGTATCTGTAGTTGGTGGAACCCGAAATTACGGAGAGTCTCCCGGACGAGCAGGTCAATCTTGTTGGATTTGAAAATTCGGGTCGAAAGATCAGATGTTAGAGTATACTGCATTTGTGTGTTCTGTAATTGAAAAAGTCTGAGGATAAACTTGGTGAAAGCGGCAGGCCATCTGAGCACTGTAGGGAGGCAGTTACAACACGAATACAGGACGTCAATAGGAGTGCTCTTCAAAGCAGACAGGATCCTTCTGAGGATATTGTGTTCCAGTGAACAGATGGGGGTGAGGTTGGACCGAGCAGTCAGCAGAAGGAAAGGCGCATATGGGCTGGATAAATTTTGGATGAGTGCAGTGAAAAGAGCCCATGCAACCCTAGAGTTTGGACGCCAGCTGTATTTACTGATGCGCGTGAAGAGACCCCAGTATTTGGTCAGCTTGGTCCGGATCTTGGCACAGAGAGGGGACCAGGACAAGGTGTAAGTGAAGAGGATTCCAAGGTATGTATGTTGAAGTCGGACAGGGATTCTTTCATTATACATCGAGAGGTTGATCTGTACCTTGGTCCGTTTCTTGTAGAACGTGATCACAGCGGATTTTCCTGGGGAAAAAGAGAAATTGTTGGTTAAGGCCCACTGCTGTAGGTTATCAAGGGTTGATTGAAGTTCCTGGCGGACTCTGCGAAGAGCTTGATCACTAGCCCAGACCAGGACATCATCTGCGTATATGTAGAGGTTAGAGTTCGGAGACTTGGAAGCGACTATGTCGTAGCAGTAAAGGTTAAAAAGGGTCGGGCTGAGGGCCGAACCCTGCGGTAAGCCGTTAGACGTTGTGACCTGGTATTCCGGGAACATTGAGGCGATTTGGAGTTTTCTATTGAGGAGGTACCCTTCAACCCAACGAGTGAACTTAGTTGGAATCTGAAGAGCTAGCATTTTGTTAATTAAGATAGTGGTGTCCACTGAATCATAAGCTTTTCTGAGGTCCAAGAAAACTGCAGAAAGGAACTTGCCAGTTTCCCTAGCGTGCCAAACCTCATCTGTTAACAAGAATGGTAGTATGAAGGCAGATCGGAAAGGGCGGAAACCATACATATTATCAGGTAGTAGCTTGTAAGCTTCCAGGTAGGCCGTCAGACGGTTGTTGATTAGTTTTTCAATGACCTTAGTTAGGTTGGAGATCAAGGCAATGGGCCGGAAAGAAGACCAATTATTCAGGGGAGCATTGGGTTTTAAGATGGGATAGATGTTAGTCAGCTTCCAAAGGTCAGGTATGTCCTGGGTGTTCCAGCTAAGGTTCAGAATACGGAGCATTATTCTCCGGTCCTGCAGTGACATCTGTTTAAATAGCTTATTCTTTAAACCGTCAGGGCCCGGGGATGAGGGCGGCAAGGAGTGGATGATGTTGTTCAACTCGTGAAATTGGAAGTCCGACTCCCAGTCATTTGGAGGAAAGGTGCAGGTAACCACAGACCTAGAATCTGTTAACCACAGACTCCCAGGGGGAGAGAGGCCTCTGATTTTCTACGAAGACTGGAGCAGAGCGGGACCGAGGATTATATAGTCTTTTGAAAATGGACCACCATTTATCTAATGGGAGATAATGAATTTTCCTGATTGTGTCTCGCCAATACGCTCTTTTAACCTGTTTTAGTTTTCTCCTAGTCTTTGCTAATGCAGCCTTAAGCTTAGTCCAGCAATTCGCGCATTTACAGCGCAAAAAAGCCTTTCTAGCTTGGTTTCGTTGGTGCACGCTTGATTGGCAGGTTTCGTCCCACCAAGGGGGATGGGACATTCGGGGGCCTTTAGCGCGCCGAGCGGGTTGGAGCGCTTGCAGCCAGGGGATGAGGTCCTGGGTGGGGTGGAGGACCAGGGATAACTGGGCATTGAGTTTGTGTTGTAGAGTAAGGCCTTTTGGTTTAGGACCCGGGCGAAGAGTGGGGGGACCAAAGCTGAAAACCACTGGCTGGTGGTCGCTAGAGAAAGCATCTTCGACAACCTGACAATCGATGGCATTAGCCAGGTGTGGGCTAGCAAAGCCGAAATCCAGTGTAGCAGAAGACCAGTGGGGGGCATCCGACAAGTGAGTTGGCGCAGGGGGAAAGAAGGGGTCGTAACCATGCAATTCAAATAGGCTCTCTAGGTATCTAGCATTTTGGTTGTAGGACGAGCATCCCCAGGCCGGAGATTTGCTATTGAAGTCTCCGATAGCGATGAAATGGGGCGTGAGCTTGGGAGGGAGCAATGCCCAACTGGTTTTGGGCATTTGGCCGGATATGTAGACCGAGATAAGGTTCAGCCAAGAGTTGTTAAACCAGATTTTTAGGTGAATAAATTCAATTTTGTTAGAGCTTAAGTTTTCGACAAATAGGTGTGGAATGTGACTTCTGATGGCCACAAAGAGGCCCCCCCCCCACCCTTAGGCGGGCGGTTCAGATGGTAGGTCTTCCAATTCTGACAGTCAATTCGCTGTTCGCCAGTGAGTAGGGACTCAATAATTATGAGGATGTCGTGCTGCAATGATAATGTTTTAAGGTCCTCCCAGTTCCCCCTAACACCTCTAATGTTCCATAACAGGATCCTGAGTTTTTTGTGAGCCATCAGGATGCTGATCAGGCGCATTAGTGCGAAGAGAGGCTAGGCACCACTGCTTGAATTGGGATAGATGTTGTTCAACAAAATTTGTCTCCTGTGCAAGGACGTTGTAGACGCTTTGTACCATTGTCTGATTGGACTTGGAGGGATCCTGAATTGGTAAGCAAAGTAAAATCTTTTTTATCAAATCAAGGCAATGATCAGTAGTAATAGTATGGATGTTCCAGCCTTGTGTTGCATTAGCATGGGCTTGGGACAGTGGAAGGTTCATACTAGGAGAGTCTGAGAGTTTACCAGCCGTAGCTGGCGTCGCGGAAACTAAGGTGTTCTCTGTGATCGGGCTAGCTGTCTGAGGGTTATTTTTTGTCGATTGAATTCCGAGAATGGGGTTATACAGATTTGAAGCAGCGGAGGGGGGGCGAGCAACCCCTCCATCTGTGAACCTTACTGGTTGGTGCGAGGCACTTTGATGTGAGGTAGAGCTGGAGGCAAGTTGTACAGGGGATGATGACTGGGCTGCTTGAGCGTACGAGGTGAACTGAGGTCTTAGTTGTAAGGCAATGCGCTGCTGCGCTTCGTTGTGAGGAATGTGTTCAGAGAACATCAACTCCTGGATCTGGGCTTCTTCTGAATACTTTGGGCAATTCTTATAATATGCAGAGTGGTCTCCGCCACAGTTGGCACAGCGTCTGAACGAGGAGGTGCATTGATCGACTTGGTGGTTCTGGTCCAAGCACCTAGAACAACGAGCGACGTTCTGACAGAATTTAATGGAGTGGCCGAGAACATGACACTTGGAACATTGACGCGGTCTGGGGCAGTGGGGGAGAGGTTCAAAGGCTTGGTGGTTATACAGGATTTTAGTAGGAAGGTGAGGAGAGTCTAAGAAGATTATCAGTTTGCAGTACGTTGCTCCTTGAAACTGGGGGGAAACTTTCCTAACAAATCTGATGTGTTGTCTAATGTTACAGTTCTGTTTGAAGACCTCTACGTCCACCTCGATCGGAACGCCTGCGATCTCGCATGCTGTAGAGGTGAGATAGTTCGGCACAGTGAAGGAGAGGTTGTAGTTACCTATGCGTGAAAATCTGAGGAAATTTTTAGCTTGGGCAGTGGAATGGAATTTCACTAAGAATGAACCAGCTCTTAAACTGGAAAAAACAGGGGTAGATCCAATTGTCGACCATAGGATCTCTCGAAAAGTGTGGGGTGGAATGATGATTTTCTTATTCAGATTATCAGTGGAAGACACATATAGCCAAGGCTTCACCGCCAGATCTAGTTTCCTGGCAGTCTCCTGGGCGTTCTCTAAAGAGGAGCGTGGGGGTGGGAGCTTAGTGGGTTTATCAGGAACCATAGAGTGGTCGGGCTGAGGCTGAGGGTCGGCTGAGTCAGGTTGAGGGTCCGCTCTGGCGATCTTAGAGGCAGGACAATTGGACCTCGAATTGGCCTCATCACTGGTCTCGCTGTTTGGATTTTGGGAGCCTTTATTCTCTGAAGAATCGGGTATAGGTTTACGCTTATTTCTGTGTTTGGTCATGTCAAGACCTAGATTCGTGTCGGTCGAGCAAGGAGGAGCAGCGGCGGCAAGATTAGGGAGGTGAGACGTCGGGGCGAGAGAAGGCAAACCATTGCTTTCTTGGCCGCCTGGCATAAGACAGATTAACGGGAAAGGCCCCAAGGCCAGGGAAAATAAAGAGCAGTTCTACTTACTTGGTATGTGCAGTGTTGTTTTGATTTTAAAAAGTGTTGATGTTAACTTGGAGTTGGGGCAAAAGATAACCCTAACAACTGTTCTCTTATCAAAGAAAACTACGAGCGACCTACTCGGCTGCTCGTTCCAACGCTATTTCGCCATATACTCAATGAAAAAATTGTATTTGGCGCGCTTTTCTATTGTTTACATTTCATTGCTGAATCGATCGATTTTAGAGGAAAAAATAATTTTTTTCTTAGCGTATGATTTTCTCTAAAGCAAGTCAGAAAAAAAATTCTTTTTCTGGTGATTATTCCTTGATGGCTTGATCGATTTTTCTGAAAATACTTCAAAACCATCTATGTCCTAATAGGATTAATTGAGCAAAATTTACAGGAATAATTGCCGAAACTGTGGATACCGACGTATAAAAAATGGAACAAAAGAAAACACTAATCCACATCAATTCTTTTTATTTCCTCAGATGCGCATTTCGGATTTCACAAATCCTTCATCAGTGAGTGAATACAATGGTCGACAATCGACAACCGAACAGAGCAGGGAAAAACGAAACGAGCGGTCCGAAAGCAACGCTTTCACTGCCATACTCATCCAGGAAGTAACCAGGGGAAGTACACTGAACTAGGCAAGAAGCCAGATGAGACCTAGTTAAGTCATCCAGTGGATAAGATTGGGTCCTTTTCTATAAGGACGAATAAGTTGATTGTTGATTGACGAGGGGCACGAGGAGCTATGGGATCCAGTAGTCGGGAAAGATGGCCTTTTGGATGTCGTCAAAATTGATGTCCAGGACGTGTCGAGGCCTGCGATGCCTGAGGAAACTTCTAAACGTGAGTGGATGCTCCAGAATATCTGCAACCAGAGGATCGGGATGGTCCTTAATCTTCGGAAGAAACTTCTTCAGTGACTCCTGTACATAGCTACCAATGGAAGGTATCTCAAAATCGTCGGAAATAGAAATATTTGTTGCAACTCTCCTGTCAAGTTGGGCAAATGTTCTCAAGGTAACGTTTTGGAAGGTTTGGAGGTCCTTCCATCTGGACTTACATATTGTAGCCCAGGCAGGCATACCATAAAGTAAGATGGTTCGGATTATCGTCCTGTACAGCAATAGTTTGCAGTCCAATGCAAGCGCGCTGTTTCGCCCCAGAAGAGCTACCAGACTGAATTTTGCCTTCTTTGCCTTGTTGATGGCGTAGGAGACATGGTCGCCCCAGTTTAGCTTGGCATCTATTACCACTCCGAGGTATTTGTAATGTTTCACGCATTCGAGCTCTTTACCAGAAAGGAACAGAGAACTCAGGGGTTTCCGAAGTTTCTTTGTAATAAACATCGCCTTGCACTTGTCAACGTTTAGGTCGAGTCTCCACTTTGCAAACCATTTCTCGCACATATGTAAGGCCTTTTGTAACCGTGATATGACGTGAGCTGGAACGCGGTCAGTTGTCATGATGGACGCGTCGTCAGCGAACAGATACAGCTTGCATTTTGTAAACGTTGGGAAGTCATGGATGAAAAAGTTGAAGAGTCCAGGGCCTAGGACAGAACCCTGGGGAACACCAGCTTTGACGTCACACGGGTTGGACATGGAGCTGCCAACCTTGACATGAAATATCCTGCTCGACAGAAAGGATCTAATCAAGGCAATAAGATCGTCCGGAAAACCACAAGTAATCATTTTGTAAATCAGGCCTTCGTGCCAAACCTGATCAAAAGCTTTTCGGACATCCAAAAAGACAAGAGCACCATATTTAGCACAGTTAAGAGGAGTGTTTAAATCTGCAATAAGCCTCCAGATCTGGAGTTAGCAGGAGTGACCTGGTCGAAAGCCGAATTGCTCTTCACAAACAAGATTGTTAGCCACACAGAAGTCGTTAAATCTCTTAAGAATGACGCGTTCAAACACTTTTGATAGCATAGGTAACAAGCTTAAAGGCCTATAGCTGACAGGGAGAGCAGGATTAAGACCAGGCTTTTGTATGGTAACGATAACAGACTCTTTCCACTGGTCGGGGAAGTAACCATGTCTCCAGCAGTCATTCATGGCTTTGGTAATGATCGAGACAATATTAGAAGGCAAGTTCTTGAGAGCACTGTTAGTGATAGAATCAATACCTGCTGCTTTCTTGATTTTAACTCGCTTGATGATGTCGGAGACTTCTTGAGCACTAATGACTTCCTCAGGGGTGGGAACACGATGAATGCACTGGTAAGCGATACACACATCGTTAACTAGCTGAGTGTTTTGGAGGCTGTCTACGTTTGTCTCACCAGGCGTGGTAAATTGACTTTTCAGGGAATCAGCGATCAACTGAGCCTTATCCCCGTCACTGGTCACAACGTTTCCGTTGCCTGCAAGCAGTGGCGGCAATTGGATTGGTCTGTTACCCTTTAAGGCCCTCACAGTTCCCCAGAGCGAGTTGTCCTGGACAGACAAGGACTTCAGTTTTTCACTCCACCTTTGATTTCGAAGTGCTTTAACCTCTTCCTGAACCTTGCGAGAAAGCCGGTTGTACTTGGTCTTGAAATAGGGAAGTCGCTTACGCTGCCATAATCTTCTGTAAGAATTCCTTTCGAGAATAAGACGCCTGATATAAGGAGGCAGGTCGAGATGTTCAGGACGCTTACGATCGATAGCATATAGCAGAGGTACTGGAAGTAGTGGCATCGTTGACAACACGGGTGATAGCATTAATATTACTATTGATATCCTCCTTATCAATAACCTCCTTATAAGGAATGCTATTGTCTCTAAGAATATCTCTAAAGAGCTTCCAGTCCTGTTTAGAGCGGAGCACAATCTTCTTATCGATGTTTAAGCCTCAAACATAAGCATCACTGGACGGTGGTCAGAAGATAAGTCGTCGACTGTGAATATATTATAGGGCTTGAGGAAACCTTTAAGAACCGCAATATCCAGCACGTCGCTAACAGGTGAGTGTTCGCAGTAGTACGTGTCATCAACAGGACCAGCAACAAAGGTGTCAATCTCGTTTAAGGTATATCCATATAAGATATTGCCGTTTTGATTGGGGCATTTGGAGTTCCACGCATGGTGCTTAGCATTCAAGTCGCCCGCGATAACAACTGGGATGGGCCCAGACAGCAGCTCGTCAAGTTCGCACGGATCAAGCTTGTGCTTGGGTGGGTTATATAAAGAGATGAACTTGATTTCGCCTGCGTCCACATCGTTTATGATCACGGAGACTGCTTCCATTCCCACAAAGTCTGGAGTGACAGACTCACGATGATCAATGCTGTCCTTAACAATGATCGGTGCTCCACCAAAAGCGTGGCTGGCATTATTATCCAGTGGCCGATCCTTGCGATAAACACGATACCCAGGCAAGGTAAAGACTTGAGTAGATTTCAGGTGCGTCTCAAACACGAAGGCGATGTCGACATTCCAGTTTGTAAGGAAATTGTAGAATTCGATGCGCTTGCGAGCGATTCCTCTTGCATTCCAAATATTGCAACGGAGTTTCCCTTGATTAATGATCTTGTATGGGTGTCTGTCCATGATCATTTGTTGGATTCGTGAGAGGCAATCTGTGGCACTGCTTTTCCACTTTCCTTATACTGATTTAGCAAATTTCCAAGTAACCTGTAAACATCACGCAATTGATTGTGGTCGACCGTACGTGTTTCCCGAGTATCAGCAGAACTGGATACGACCGAAGCATAGGATTTTCCTTCTACCATTTTGGTGCTTTTGATCCTTTTGACTTGTGGATATTTGGGACACTTTGTGTAGCTAGATGTGTTCTGACCATAACAACGTATACATTTTGGGGGGTCTTTGCCTTTTATGTTGGTACAATCCCTCGACTGATGGTCGCCAGCGCACTTATTACATCGAGGCGATTCGGTGAACCTTGGGATACGTGACCAAAACGTAGGCAGTTGTAACACTGCAAGGGTCTTTTGTTACCTCTAAATAGTTCTACAGTAACAGCTAGAGGGCCAACACGTTTTAAACCTAAGAAGGACTTATTATGTTCAGTATTCTGGAGGATAACTAAAATCATTGGCATTTCCACTGAACCATTTGCTTTTTTAAGCCGTATTGCTTTCTCCGGAAAATAATTCGCCTTCCTGAGGTCGTCGGCAAAGTCTTCAAGGTCATACGTTGTGTCGACATTTCGGACAACGTATTTCAGCATTTTTTCGGATTTTAGTTGGTGATGCTGAATCTTAAGCACATCGTTGCTTTTCACTCCGGACACAAGAGATTTATGGCTCTCTTCGTCGTGACACCTGATCTTTATGGTGTCCTTTCGACCTGTGTGGGCGGTAATTTTGTCAAGAGGTACGTGTTTTTTGATCTCCTCCAAAATCTCCTTTATTGGCTTCCCATGGTGACGAACGATGATTGGCGGGATATATATTGCTCCCTTTTCACGGGTTACATTAATATGGGATAAACTGTGTTTAGCTTTGTTAGCTCGAAGGGCTACAGAGGCACTAGCGCTGACATCAAAAGTGGACTTAATATTGTCGATCCTAACACCTCCTTTGTTCCTCTTATTCTGTGCAGTCCGCCAGTCATCTCCATCAATGTCGGCAGAGTCATTATCAAGCCTCCTCTTTATGCTTGTTCTTGATGAGGAGCTACTGTCGCTGCCCGCGCCCAGACCTGCAGAACCTTCTTTACAATCGTATGGAGGAACAGCGTTATCCACTAACATGGGCGAAGCGGATGGAATGGCAGAGCCCATAAATTCCTTGATAGCATTGCTAAGATTGGCAATGCCGTTGGTAGTTTCCAAATTCGCACGCTTTACATCCTCTCTAAAACTATCAATATTTGTGTTTACACTGCTAATATCATTAGTCAGCGATTCCAACCTTGTTTCTAAGTCTAGATATTTTTTGTTCAATTCCGAACGTAATGCCTCAAGCTGGTCATTTATAATGATGTCAAAAGCAAGAAATCTGGGGTCCTTACATGCATCTTTGTAAGCTACATCACAAGGTAACACCTTACCGTCAGCATATTTAATAGTAATGCTAGCGGATTTCGTAGACCCAGCGCCTGATGTCGCCATGAAGCAGGTCTGGTGCTGGGTTTTACCGTCCTTAGAAAGACGCACCTACTCAGAACGACTCAGTTTAAAATACTCAGAACGACTCAGTCCTACCTTGTTAGTCCTATCTATCTTGGAGAATCCACCGATGCAATAGGTACGTCGTCGTCCGTCAAGTGGTAGAATCGTCGCGCAATCAGTGTGTCCAGATCCCGAATGACAATCGACAATCGAACAGTGAAGTGTACATTTGTTAGGATGGGACGAAAGCAGCGCTTTCACAAGCTCATCTAACCAGAATAAACTCCAAATGAAATACACTGAGGTAGTCAAGAAGCCTAACCAACCCAAGCGGTCTTCCATATTATACAAAAAGAAAATAAGATTGACGATTGTCAGAAACAAAAAACAAACGAAATAAAAAATACAAGGAGAAAGAAGATTATCACATCTTCCAGTAGTCTGGGAAAGAGACGTTGCTAATATCTTCAAAATTGATGTCAAGAACGTGTCTCGGTTTACGATACTTCGTATGCCAGTTCATATTCATTGAGTTCTTCAGTATCCCTTTCGCAAGCTTATTGTCGTGAGTCTTCATCTTCTGTATCATAATCAAAAGGAGATCCTGTATAAACTTTCCGATATGGGCCATGTTTAAATCCAAGTGGATGGATTGGTTTTTCACCGTCCTTCAGTCCAGCTGGTCAATGGTCCTCAGGGTAACATTCTGGAATGACTGTAGTTCACCCCATCTGGTTTTACAGATAGTCGCCCACGCAGGCATGCCATAGAGGAGTATGGTCCGGATAATCGATTTGTACAGAAGTAGCTTGTTGTCAATGCTGAGGGCGCTGTTGCGACCCATGAGAGCTATGATACTGTACTTAGCCCTCTTCGCTTTGTTCAGAGCATAGGACATATGCTGGTTCCATGAGTCTTGAGTCAATGATAACTCCCAGATACTTGTAGTTGTCCACCCAGTCCAGTTTCTTATTGAACAGAACAAGAGAATCTGGGGGGATGCTTGAGCTTCCTATTGAGGTACAAAGCCTTGCACTTTCCGACGTTAAGGTTCAACTTCCAGCAGTTAAACCAGTCTTCGAACTGCTTCAATGCGCACTGCAGCCGAGTGATAACGTGAGCCGGATGGTGTGCCCATGTCATAATGGCAGTGTCATCCGCATAAACATACAGATTACAATTATCGGGTTTCGGGAAATCATGTACAAAGTAATTAAATAGCACAGGCACGAGGACAGAACCCTGAGGGACACCGGCCTTTACAACACGGGTTGTGGAAAGATTTTCTCCAACTTTGGCTTGATAGGATCTGCCGTCAAGAAAGGATTTCACCATTAAAATCAAATCGGCAGGGAACCCGTCTCTGATCATTTTGTAGACAAGGCCCTCATGCCACACCTGGTCAAAAGCTTTACTGACATCGAGAAATACCACCCCACAGTTCCTGGATAGGTTCAGGGGGGTGCTCAGGTCTTCAACGAGCCTCCATATCTGCATCGGACAAGAGTGGGCAGCACGAAAGCCAAACTGCTCTTCCCGAAAAAGGTCATTTGCTAGACAGTGATCTTGGAATCTGACGAGGATCGTTCTCTCCAACACCTTTAGAAAATCGTATTTATTGTGGTTCTTTTATAAAATATTAACACAAACAATTACTTATCTACTTTTCAAACCCACTTATCTGTTAGGGTCACGGCAGTAGCAGCGCTGTGGGTCGCCATCTTCTGCCATTAGGCGCATGTCTTACTTTACTTACTTACTTACTTTTCAAACCCGCTTATCCGTTAGGGTCGCGGGGGCAGCAGCCCTATGGAGGATCTCCAGCGATCGCGATCTTCCGCCATCAGGCGCATGTCCTCCTTGGTAATATCCAAGCGACTCAAACCCAGATTCTCCATGTAGTCTAGCCACCTGGTTCTAGGCCGACCCCTTGTTCTCTTACCCACCGGCTTGGAAAGTAACAACTGCCTAGGAAGACTAGTTTGCAGCATCCGTATCACGTGGCCATACCAGCGCAACTGAGATCTCTCAATGCGGAGAAGTAGCGGCTCAACACCTAAAGATTCCCTTATTGTGCTGCTGTACACTCTATCTAGTAGGGTAACACCTACCACACCTCTCAGAAATCTCATTTCGGCCACTTGTACCCGCGATCGCACTCTTTCGGTCATTACCCAAGCCTCATGACCATAGGTGAGAATGGGGACAAAGATAGATTTGAAGACGGAGAGCTTGGCTTTGTTACCCAGCTCGCGTTTCGTTACCACGGATCGCCACAGTTCACGTCTGACACAGCTTGCTGCACCGATCCGAGCATCCAATTCTTTCTCCTGCCGTCCATCATTCGTGAATGCAATCCCGAGATACTTGAATTTCTCCACCTGTCTCAATGAGGCTCCCCTAACATGGAGAGCGCAATGAGCAGGCTGTCTTGAAAGGACCAGAACCTCGGTCTTAGCCACACTGATCTTCATCCCAGCTTCTTCACATTTGGCTGCAAACCGGTCTAGTGCATGCTGAAGGTTCGTGCGAGAAGACCAAGGAGGACAAGGTCGTCAGCAAAGAGCAACCTCTCCACCAGGCAGTCGCCCACACAAACACGCTCATCGCCTCGGTTGCCCCTGTCTATCCAGTCCATAAAGATAATGAGCAAGAGGGGCAACAGTACGCACCCTTGGCGGAGTCCAACACCCACGGTGAACGGTTTTGACTTAATGCCATTTATCTGGACACACATCTCAGAGCTTTCGTACAGAGACATGATAGCAACCAGTAATTGCCCATCCACTCCATACTCTTGCAACACTTGCCAGAGCTTCTCCCGAGGAACTCTGTCATATGCTTTTTCGAGGTCCACAAAAACAAGCATAGATCTCTTTTGCATACTCCCAGCATTTCTCAAAGATTTGCTTTAGAGCAAAGATGTGATCCGTCGTGCTTTGGCCAGGTCGGAAACCACACTGCTCCCCCGACAGTTTGGAGTCGACTATTTCCCGACTTCTCTTCTCCAGACACTTAGCGTACACTTTCCCAGGAATGCTGAGCAAAGAGATGCCTCGATAGTTGTTGCAATCTCTCTGATCTCCCTTTTTGAAGATAGGGATCACAATTCCTGTCTGCCATTGCTTAGGGGCCTGTCCAGATATCCAAGCAACTTGACACACTCGAGTCAGCCACAGGATACCATCCTGATTAAAGCCTTTAACATCTCGGACTGGATTTCATCATCACCTGCAGCTTTGCCAGTCTTCAGGGACTTAATTGTCCATCTGACTTCTGTTTCAGTGATACTACCGTGACGATTCTCTGCTCCAAGGTGCACCTCGTATGCCTCAGTTGTTGTTGTCACCGGATTAAGAAGAGATGCAAACTATTCCTTTCACCTATGCAATACGCTCTCCTCCGTTTTCAGAAGCCTCCCATATGAACTCTTAATAGTTTGTGATGAAAGAGACTGCTTTCCACGGAGGCGGCGCACGGTCTGCCAGAACACCTTGTTTGCCGAACCATAGTCTGCCTCCAATTTCTCCCCTACTTCTCCTAGGCCTTGGCTTTAGATGTTGCAGAGCTGCCAACCTCAAGGAAGTCACTGGCGGGAGATTCGATTTTCCAAAAGGAGTTATGCAAATCACACTTGATATTAAAATTTGCATAGTATCAAATTGTCTACATAGAATTATTATTACAGAAGAAGAATATTAATTAAATCTGTAGTGAATTAAAATGCTTAAATAAATTTAACCTATATTTTTATTATATAGTATTTATTTAACATCAGTATAAATAAACTGGGAGACAACCTCATTAAATTCTAATTTTATTAATAGAAGAATTTTAACAGTAATGATATAACTCATATTATTGAATGTGTATTTTTTTTATTCGCATCGTAGTGTAGAAATAAATTTTCGTGTTCAATGAAAAGACGATCCAGTAAAGACGGTAGTGCCATCACCTTCTAAACAACAGACGTTGAAAACGTTATCAACATCAGGCCCAAACAACAGCGCTCTTAGCAAAGGAGGTAATAAAAAAAATGATTTCTTCCTTCCTGAATTTTCATGCACTCAAAAACAACATAGTTCTAAAAATATTTTGCAAAATATAATTAAAATTGGAACTAATATATTTTTAAATAATAATATTAAGGGAAAATAACAATTCCTGTATTCATAAAATTATCTTTTGTTAGAGCGCTATTGTTTGGGCCTAATACTGATGACGTTTTCACCGTCTGTTGTGAGGCCTGTACTTTAGAAGGTGATGGTAGTGCTCTTGTGACGATCCAGAAAAGATAGTAGCGCTCTTGTGACGTAATTTCAATATAGCGAATCATGGCAAAGATAAATGGCGGATATTTTTCAACTAAACTTTAAAGTTCTAAAAGAGAATCTTTCAATCGAATTTTTAATTTTGCAACTTCAATTAACTTTCGGGATATTTATTAATAATTGACATTTTCGTATCGGGAGGCGGGAAATGGTAGATATATCGTGAGCCTCCCGCCATTATCGGGAGAGTTGGCCTGTGTAATTCAAACCATTCTTTTTGTCACAGATTTACTACTTCATTACTCAACAAGAAAATTTTATTGTTATTATCAAAAATGAATTCGTTATGTTCAAATGCATAGAAATTAAATTCGATTTTAAATTAAGACTAAAGCTACACAAATATATTTTTATTTATTTATTTATTTTTTTGGAAAACTACAATTTTTAATTCTACAGGGGAATCCAAACTTATCCAGCATAATTGTTTAGGAACATTGTATGGTTCAAATGGAACAAAAATGTCCTATAAACATTACATCTGGTTTCGATCGTGTGTGAGACATCGACGTCTGAACGATCCTGTCTCCCTGAGAACTTGGTGTACTCTCAAAAACACCTCTCGATGTGGATGGCGCCTATGAGGAAATGCATCCGCGTACAACCTGCTGGCTTCTGCAGCGTTACCAGCAGTAAGCCCATAGTAAAAATGAATGTTCGCATATTCTTCTTTTATGAAAATAAACGCCATAATGAACTTCGACGATGTGTTGCAGAATATGAGCAATTGTTCAAATCAACGGCCAAGTCAATGAAATACCTTTCACACGTGTTACGACGATTCCTCTTCCTGTTTGGCATGCAAAAGAGGAGAGTATATTTAAGAATAAATAGGTAAACCTACGTTTATTTCTAGGAAAAGACTCTAAATAAAAGAAAATAGACAAACGTCGATATCTCACACACGATCGAAACTAGATGTGATGTTTATAGGACATTTTTTGTTCCATTTGAACCATACAATGTTCCTAAACAATTATACTGGGTCACCCTGTATAAATATGCACACTGTTTTAAAAAAAGAGAAGAGAAATGGTTTATCTAAAAATAAAAATTATATTTAAAGGAGAATTATTTATTACTGAAAAAATGCGCACTTATGACTTGAATATAATACATTATAAATTGAAAATGTACGGGTATAAACATTTTAACCGCCATAACCGTGTATTTTCATGGTGGCGCATAAAAATGTTAAAAAATTGAGTTTTTGTTAATGATGGATGTAAAAGAAAAAAGGACGAGACACAAAAAAAACCTGGAATAAAAAGCAAATTGGACACAGAATAGAAAGACCCTGAAAAAAAAAGCTGACGTTTCGGTCAAGGCAAAAAAAAAAAATGAGGTTTTTGTTAGGTAATTAAATAATGAGAAGAAGTAAAGGTCCAGGATTATTATATGACACTATACAACTAAATTTTAATAATAAAATGGTGCTGATAAATTGTTTTATTTATCAAGCACTACTTTCTTAAAAAAAATTAAAAACAATATTTGATGGGAAAAAGTTTAAGTCCTATCACTTCTACCCCCCCCCTCCCCATTTTAGCGGCTTATTCCATTTACATGATCAGCCAATTACTATTACGTCGCATGAAAATATATGCAAAGTGTGGATAATTATTTGTAGTGCATACACCATTTCAAAATGACTTTAAATTGGCACAATACAAGCCCATCTATCAGAAAGGGCAGACTCGCCAAGAAGTGACAGACCCGCAAAACAACTCCTAGAGTGCACCGCATTATAGTGCGAAAGTAAAAGTAACATGAAATATGTGAAATTAATGAAGAACATGGTGTAAATATCAGTTGGAAAAGTTTCACGCCGCTCGAATAATGCTGGAATTCGAGTAACGAAACCTTTTATCTTCACCAAAAATCGTAAATCTAGACTAGAATTTGCTATACTCATTTGTCATGGACATCTAAAATGTGGCGCAAAATTTTGTTTTCTGATAAAAACAAGTTTCAACTATTTGGCAGTGACAGAATAAGAAATATTCGACTGTGTTAATGGTCAAAGATTTAATCTTGCACATCAATTGCCAACAGAGACAATTACCATTTATAGATTGTGTGGGAGCATTTTCTTATGCTGGATAGATAACAACATACACCAAATAGATGACATTACGGATCGATATGTATACAGAGATGTTCTTAAAGATAAGAAATTCCAAATAGAATGGTAAATATCAGGTCATTTAATAAATTCTTGCTTATTTCAGCAGCCTGAACCACTTAACAAATATTTGCATCTTTATACCTATTCTTTTGAGAAGAGTCTTAAGTGAAATTACTTTATCATACTCACAAGCGGTAAATGAAAGGTCAGAATTCGAGCAACATTGTTTTTTGAATTCAAACTGTCACAATACAACTGAGACATACTGAAATGTATGTTAAGCGTATGCACAGGATGCCTTGTCAACATGAAAAGCTCAGTTTTAGTTTTCAAAATTCCTGGATGGAGATGAATCCGTCGAAGATAACACCCGCTGTGGACGACCGCCTGCTGTTGATGGAGATGCACTGAAGGCAGTTATTGCGGCTAGTCCATGCCAAACCTGTCATGCATTAGGACAGTGACAGAGGGAACTGTGCATAATCATTTTCGCATACAGGGAAAAGTTAAAATATTGGATAAATGGATCCTCCATCAGAGCCCGCTCTAGCTTTCATGCCGCCCCGGACGCATATTACCGACTTTTACATTGCTAGAGTTTATTAGGACTCTTATGCGTTCTCCTATGATGTCAGAAGCGGTGTGTTATGGATAACTAGCCTTGAAAACGTCATCCGCAGTAAGACTTAATAATATTTTTATCTTTAATTTAATCGTTTTTTGAAACAAATGTCTGTTTATATCGCAAAAAAAATTTGCTTCATTTTTTTATATCGCAAAATAAAATTATCGAACATGATTTTACTTCAGCGGCACTGATGAATTTCGCGTTCTGTTTATTATTCGTTCAATGCTTGAGAATAGGCTTTTAAGAGACCTTTTTTAATCGAAAAAAGTATCCAAAATTTCATTTTTATGAACTCTAGCAATATAAAGATAGGTAATATGCGCTCCGGACAAAAAGACAAATTGCCCCCTTTAAATAAATACGGTACTTTTTAAAAATATACAGGGTGTCCCAACGGTACACGTCCAAAATGAAAAACTGAATAAAGGACCTTAGTACTTATGAGAATCATCCCCATGTACCTACGCATGTACACTATATGATCACAAATATCCGGACACATGCACGTTTGCGCTCTAGCCACGATTTCATGGAAATCAATAGGGCGTTACACATCCCTTTGCCCGAATCACAGCTTCCACCCTTCGGGGAAGACTTTCCACCAAATGTTGGTAGGTACTTTCCGGAATGTTCCTCCATTCCTCCCGAAGAGCGAGAATCAGTTCAGGTACAGAAGTTGGCCGATGTGATCTGGCCCGCAAGCGTCTTTCCAATTCATTCCACAGACTCTCTATAGGATTGAGGTCGGGACTTTGTGCCGGCCAACCCATTTCTTCGACCCCTGAGTCCGCAAACCACTGCTGTACACGCCTCGCTTTGTGGCACGGAGCATTGTCGTGTTGGTAGAGAAATGGCCCGTTTCCGAAAAATTGCCACAACGTTGGAAGTGCACAGTTGTCCAAAACATTCAGATAACGGTCGGAGTTCATGATTCCTTGCACAGGAACGAGCTTGCCCAGTCCGTACCATGAAAATGAGCCCCACACCATGACTCCTCCTCCTCCGAACTTGACTGTGGGCTCTATGCACTTAGGTAAGAAGCGTTCTCCAGGTATGCGCCAAACCCAAATTCGTCCATCGGATTACCAGAGTGTGTAGCGAGATTCGTCTGTCCACATTACACGTTTCCATTGGTCCATTGTCCAGTTTCTGTGGGCTTTGCACCACTCCAGACGTCGCTTGGCGTTGACCCTGCTGATGTGGGGCTTGTGGGCAGCAGCACGGCCATGGAATCCCATCGTGTGCAGTTCCCGACGAATTGTCATGGTACTGGTATCATTTGCAGAGGCGTTTCGAAACTCTGTGGCAATTTTTTCCGCCGAGGACCTCCGGTTGCTGCGGGTGACACGACGAAGCACTCGACGGTCTCTGTCCGTTAGTTTCTTGGGTCTACCGGTTCGTTGTTGAACTGTTGTTGATCCCCGGGTCTTCCATTTCATAATGACATCGCCTACTGTTGACTTGAGTATCTGAAGAAGGCTGGAAATGTCACGCACGGACTTGCCGCATAGGTGACATCCAACGATGGTTCCACGTTGGAACTCACTGAGCTCTGCCGAACGACCCATTCTTGCCAATGTCCAAGCAGAGTTGTGTCTGAAGGTGTGGGAAGCTATTTAAATGATGTGCAAGTCATTATCATGTGACATTGGGCCAATCGATGATCTGTGAAGGGTGCCCGGATATTTTTGATCATATAGTGTATGTATCCGAAATGTTGTTATTATTATGGAGATATCAACGATTTTGTGATTTTGTCAGTAAGCTTACCTTATTCCATTAAAATGTGTGTTTTCGGGAATGTATGTCGTTTTGAGGAATTTGGTCAATGGAATTATATTCTTTGGGCAACGTAATATTCAATTTCAGAAAATGGACGAACTGCATGCATTGCATACAATTTTTCGCAAATCAAGGTTAAAATAGGAAGTTCTGAGTTATTGTGAAGTTTCAGAAATCTTTGATGATGAATCTAAACAAAATAAATCAGGTCAGGAGCACTGATAGGTAATTAATAGACTGTTAGAAAAAAACAGTACATGTAATAGGTTTAAAAAAAGCATGCAGTTTTAAAGGTAAAAATAGGAGTTTCATAGTAAAATTGATATTTCCTCTGGGAACAGCTAAATCATCTTAAAGGTTTCTACAGGTAGATTAGTGAAAACCTACACATATTATTTGGAAAACATGTCATTACAATAACTGTTCGAAGTGTCTGCCACCAACTTCTACACACACTGGCCAATGAATTAGAAACCCGTGATGAATTACTGTACTGATATGTAAAGCGGGGTCACAGGTCAGAAACGATTGTGATATGCAAATGAATGCAATCATGTGAGGTACATGCTCATTCCAAGCTGCAGGTACAGGGTAGGAACCAGGGTTGCCAACTTACCAGTTTTTAGATGGGAATATTTATTGTTGTATATTGTTATAATACACGCTAAACAATGCACAAATGTAATAATTATTACACGGTTGGCAAAGCTGGTAGGAACAAGCTGCAGCTGCTCAAGTTGAGCAAAATGGGGAAAAAGCAGACCTGTCTGAGTTCCAAAAAAGAGTTTTTGTGGGAGCCCGTCTAGCTGGAGCTCGATTTCCAGGACAGTACAACTGACCGGTATCTCAAAAGGTCAGGTCTCCAAGGTGTTCAATGCGTGGAAACGGATTCCACAAGTGTTGTCGAAACGGCAGAATTGTGGATCAAAAGCAATCAACACAGACAGGAACCGACGTCGTCTGAGACGGATTGTGTGGCAAAACGGAAGGTCTACTGTGGAGCAACTGACGGCAGACTTCAATGAAGGATCATCGCAACCTATCTCCTGCAGAACAATGCGCCGAGAGTTGAAGTGAATAAGGATGGGAAGTCGCATGCCAGTGAGGAAGCCCCTGGTGTCAGCAACAAACCGGAAAGTTCGCCTGCAGTGGTGTAAAGAACGGTGTGACTGGACAGTAGACGACTGGAAAAAGGTGATGTAGTCGGACGAGTCACGTTACACATTGTTTTGCACCAATGGCCGACAGAGAATTTGGCGGCAGCCCCATGAAGCGATGGACCCCTCATGTGTTGTGAACACAGTTCAAGCGGCAGGAGGAGGCGTCATGATATGGGTCATGTTTTATTGGTATGACAAGGGTCCCCTGATATTCCTTGACAGTCGGGTGAAAGCCAAAGACTACCTGAACATTGTTGCAGATCAAGTCCATTCTGCAATGGTGCATTTGTACCCAAATGGTGACGGGTTCTTCATGGACGATTGGTTGGTTTGGTTGGTTTGGTATTAACTAGTATTAACGTCCTTTTCAACTGCTATGGTCATTTCAGGACGGCGTTATAGGGGCCGCAAATTTTGCCTCGCAAGGGTTCTTTAACGTGCAGCCGGCAAACGACTACACGGGATCAACGGCTTTACTTCCCTTCCGAAGGAAGTGCGTGATCTCAGGATTTCACCCTGAAAAATCCTCGTCGTCCTCGGCCGGGATCGAACCCGCGTACTCGGGCATCAGAAGCGATCACGCAACCGCTGAGCCACCGAGGCCGATTCTTCATGGACGACTATGCTACTGCCCATCGAGCAAGAATTGTTCAGAGTGGTTTTCTGAACATGACACCGAGTTGCAACATCTGTCGTGGCCAGCGCAAAGTCCGGATTTGAAATCGGTCGAGAATGTTTGGGATATGTTGGAAAGAGACATTCGTCGAAGGCTCCGCTCCCGTCTACTCTGCAGGACCTGAAGGTCTCTCTGACGAATGCATGGTCTGCGATTACCTTACCTGCATTGTAACGCCTTGTAGAGTCCATGCCAAACCGCGTATGTTCTGTAATTACAGCCAAAGGAGGGTCAATACCATATTGAACGAAGGTTTCTAACTCATTGGCCTGTGTGTGTATATCTTCGAAAGGCTACCGACAAAATCACAAGATTGTTAACATCGTGAATAAAATCATGACAGTAATTTTTTAGATAACTTACATGGGGGTGATTCTCATAGGTATTGAGGTCCTCTACTCAATTTTTCATTTTGGATGTGTACCGTTGGGACACCCTGTATATCTTTTATTTTAAATAAAGATCAATTGATTTTAAATTATAATAAAAACGTATTACATTTAGAAAGAAACATTCAAAATAAGATTAACAGTCAAGTAGCACAGTAAAATTTAAAATGTACTTGTATCTGGTTACGAATTGTTATTCAGATGCATTTTTAATACACAGTCTAGTCAAATTAATGTGACCATCCCCTACGTTCAACTTCGGCGGAAAATGGTTACGTCCAGAAGGTACATGCCAGTATCAGAGTTTGGGGGGGGGGGTATAAGAAGGGTGTCAGAGGGAAGCAGAAAACAT
>JAHWFO010088236.1:0-10129 GCA_023313115.1 Rhysida immarginata | reverse complement strand
ATGTTACAATGCATGGCGTTTCAGTTGTTTGGCTTTCTTTCTAGGAGTTGTTGATAAATCTCATGGCCAACAGTGCAAGTAAAAGTTTGTGTAACAATAGGTATCATCAATGGTATCAACACGCAATGCACCAACACTATGCATGGACCAACAATATATATCTCATGACCAACAAAGCAAGGCAAAGTTTGTGCAATATAGATAGGTTTCAATTTGTAACAATGCATAGAATTCCTGTTATTCAGGCTTTTCTTAGAAAAGAGAGTGCAGACGACTGTTTACCTACAAGCGTAATTATCCCGGGCAACGCCGGGTCCTCTGCTAGTTGTTAGATATAGAAGAAGACTAGTTACTTTTAAATGCATAGAATTCCTGCAAAAAATTTATGTGTCTGGAAAGGAAAGAGAAAGAACGAGTATTGGTCAGAGAATCTCTGCAACTAAAACAGAAAAAGCTATACGGGCATTTGAAACATAGGAAACCCCACATTCAAATTGGCAGTGATGTGACTCACAGTAGTCCTTCGAATGTCCTATATGGCTCTACTAAGGTCACATGACATCCGTTCATTAAACACTTGTGGTTTCTTGTGCGACAGTTTACGCGTATGGAAACGACTCTGCGATATTGAAGATCCACCCTAGAAGCTGTTGACCTCGGAAACACGAATTCTTGTGTAATCTGATATGCTACAACCCATGCATCTTGCACTGATTATCATCCCATGTTCAAAATCAGTTAACTCGCGATATTTAACCATGGTCATTACACACTTGTCTGTAACAAACTGCTCAGATATTGTATAGTACAAGAAATAATTGACTCTTTAACCACAACAAGAAGTAAATAATAAAAAGAAAAATACGACTTAATCCTAGAAGCGCTTTTCGAGAGCGAAGCTAAGCGCTTTTCGAGGACCTAATCCTAGAAGACTTAATCCTAGAAGCTTCGCCATCGAAAAGCGCTTCTAGGATTAGGTCGTATTTTTTTTTTATTATTTACTTCTTGTTGTCGTTAAACAGTCAGTTATTTCTTGTACTATACTTAATATATCTACATTCATTTCCCGCAATATTTATTTCAGTTTCTTGCAATTAGTGGGTTTTTCTTTTTGTTTTTCCCTGAAATTTATATTTTTATCTGCTCAGATATTGTGTCTACACTAGTGCCGTATACCGCATCAGGCCCAACATTCAGGAGTCATACACGGCACATCTTCAAATGGGACAACCCTTCTCGTGACTTTTGGCCAATTTGTGTTTCACTATTTCAGTTTTTTTGTTAGTTTCAATAATATAGCTTTATTTCTAGCATGCTCAAAGTAACAGACAAGATCTGCACAATAATCCTAGTCTTATCTTGCTGAAATTCACCCCGTGTAATAGGGGAAAGCACTGCACAAAAAGGCCCTGGCTTTTCAAATATGACCACTTTGATTTGAGCGTTTCTCCACGTTCAGGAAGTGTTTTTCAACACTTTAATCCATAATCCATGATGATACATGATCAATTTCTTTCTTCTATTCATCTCAAATAAAAACTTTGGTCATAGCGAAATAAACATTACGAATAGGGGAGGCCGTGGCCTGGTGGGCTTTCACTGACCACAACTTCTGTGAAGTTAAGCTACTTCAGGCACGGTAAGTCACTGGATGGGCGACCATCCGTGATAGCCAATCTTCACCCCCTCCCCCCGGCTGCTGCGACCATCATACAGCAGTCGTGAATCCAGATCCATCCAGGGACCCAACTCGTCGGCTTCTGGCCATGCAGGCCCTGGATGGACGTATTGGATCCCAATTCATAAATGTATATCTTCTTTCTATATATATAAAGAAGGATGTTTGTTTGTTTGTTTGTGGGTTTGTTTGTTTGTTTTTTTATTATACAAGTCTACAGTTTTATTCAGATCTTGATAAAATTTCGCATACATGACCTTCAAAGCTTTCGATTTCTATGCTTTCTAGTTTAACTCAGATTTCGAAAAAATAATAATTACTGATAAAAAATCGATATTCATGGTTATGGCAGGGCATATTAATGAGGAATATCTCATGACCAACAATGCAAGACAAAGTTTTTGCAACAATAAGTATCAGCTTGGGTGTCAACACGCAATGCACCAACACTATAAAAGGATCAACAATATATATATCTCATGACCAACAATGCAAGGCAAAGTTTGTGCAATATAGAATTCAATGCATAGAATTCCTGTTATTCAGGCTTTTCTTAGAAAAGAGAATTCTTAGTACTTAACAATTTTTTGAAAATCTTTAAAAATGATCAGTAACTGGAGATAATGAGTTAGCAAACTATTGAGAAAGAGTGAAAGACGATAGAGGAAGCACTCCTTTAGCTCCGTGCTGTCTTGAGCAAATGGTAAGCAAGTAAATAGAAGAATCGGCGACCGCTAGACTACACAAAGTGATGAATGGCCAATTTTTGCTTCAAGACATCGAAAGAAGAAAAAAAATTGCAACAACATCAAGTGTACATCTAAAGTAAGATTACGTGAGTGAAAAATTATTTAGACTAGAAGGCATCCTTGGAGAGGTCCATCCATTGTGAGCCTTTAAAAAATTTTTTTTGGTAAATCAAGTCCCGTTATATCACCTAGAATGGTTTTTTTCAGTGAAGAGGTAAATTCCTGTCTTTCGAATTTTTCTTAAAAATGTATGTGTCTGGAAAGGAAAGAGAAAGAACGAGTATTAGTCAGAGAAACTCTGCAACTAAAACAGAAAAAGCTATACGGGCATTTGAAACATAGGAAACACGGGAGTTTCGAATAGAGCAAGAGCTTCTACGTCAAGAGCAAGAAAAACTTGAGTCTAAAGTATCTGGTGATGCTCCGCAGTGGTGAGGTAATTCAAGAAGTGTTTAGATAAAGTCCCGGTATATCATTTAGACTTCCTGTTTTTCGTATTTTTCGTAGAAAGGATAGTCCCTTTGCTCTGTGTTGTATTGATTGAGTTATTATTTAACCAATTGCAAGTTATAATTTAATTTTTTGAGATTGTTCTCTTTATGTATATGTGTAATTATCCCGGGCAATGCCGGGTACCTCTGCTAGTAGATAAATAAAAGTAAAAAAAAATGTAAGCACCAACTCACGAATTGATATCATTAAACATGATAGGTCAATAACAGTAGAGACAAACGAATCTTATAGTCTTCATGGCCCATCTGTAGCTGGTTAATGTTACCATGCACTTGGTTAATTAGTGAAGAATACTCGTTGTCGCAGTTTTAATCTACATCGTTACATGATGTTCCCTTTTCACATAATCTTTTCTGCAACATTTATAAATTCACAGTTCCTTCCTTGCACTCAGAAGTTGATAATTTTTGTGACTTTGTGATAATTTTGTGATAATAATTTTTGTGATAATGTCGTTCATTTAGTCAAATCTTTAATACTGATTTTGAGAATTTTATCATTCATCGTCGACTATCCCATTTGCCTCTTCCTTCACATGCTCCAACTTTAAGTAGTATTCATCAATTTCAGTGGGTCATATTACATTGTTAGTAGCTTCTGATTTGAGCTATCCATATTTTGTACGAATGGTAAGAGTTTGTGATCAGACACCACTTTAATTTGGAAAACCCAAAATGATACGTTTGAAGTGTATCAGACCATGTATGGTGAGCGCTTTCTTTTCTAGGTGCTGTAGTTTGCTTGGGTTCCTTTCAGAATAGGCTACAGGCCGAGTCCTGCCTTTCATCCTCATGCAAAGCTGTCCCTACAACACCTTGGGAGGTATCAGTATACAGAAGGATGAAATTCTATATTAAACTTATCGACTTATACACTGAGTGGCCAAATTATTATGACCACCCCCTTAATACAGTGTTGGGCCACCTTTCGCTCTTATTACTGCTTGCATTCTTCGGGGCATGGATTCTATGAGATATTGGTAGGTTGTAGGAGGAATTTGAGACCAACTCTGAAGAACTGCACCATCCAATTCCTGCAGATTTAATGGTGCTGGATCCAGCTGCCTGATGGCCCGTTCGATCTCATCCCACAAATTCTCAATGGGATTGAGATCTGGCGACTGTGCAGGCCAAGGAAGCAAGGTAAACCCTCCAGCATGTTCTTCGAACCATCTGAGGACGATGCCAGCCTTATGAAAAGGAGCATTGTCCTGCTGGAAGTATCCATCCCCGTCAGAGTACGCCATTAACATAACGAGATGTACTTAATCTGCTACGATACTTAAATAATCTTGGGTACGCACACGTCCGTGCAGAGGAATCAAAGGACCCAAACAATGCCAAGAAAACATCCCCCAAACCATAACACTGCCGCCACCAGCTTGAAGTGTTGTGGCGATGCAGGTGGGGTCCATGCTTTCGTGTTATTTTCTCCATATTCTAACCCTACCATCTGCATGGTGTATTTGAAATCGTGACTCATAGGACCACATGACCCTTTTCCAGTCATCTACTGTCCAATCCTTGTGCTCTGTGGCGAGCTGGAGACGTCTGCTCTTGTTCAGGCTTTCGAACTGGTTGTCGGCTTCCATAGCCTAAACGGTATAATGAGCGGCGAACAGTTCGTTCAGAGGCGGTCACAGTTTGTCCTTGATTAAGATTTGCCACTATTTGACGCACTGTTGCTCTTCTGTAGCCCTGGACAACTCTGGCCAATCTCCTTTCAGCTCGAGCATTGAGGAGCCTGTGACGACCAAATGCTTGACGTTGAGAGCCGGTTTTTTGCTTGGTAGTCCACTCTCTGTAAACATTAATAACTGCTGCTCTTGAACACTTCACAAGTTCAGCTGTTTTGCTGATACTGGTTCCGACACTGCGCGCGCCGACGATCATCCCGCGTTCAAACTCAGTTAAATCATGTTGTTTCCCCATATCGTCGCAAAAAACACAGTGCAACTGATGGTTTACCTCACCTGCATTCCCTTTTTATAGCTATCTAGCCCTCTAGCGGCAGCGCTGTGACGCAATAGCTCATTTACCTAAAACTGTCAGGTGGTCATAATAATTTGGCCACTCAGTGTATGTGTTCATGTAAGATAAAATTTCCCGTTTTGCTGTTTATGTTTATTTTAGGTATACCTGGTCTTTGTGTGGGATCTGTTCGCGTGTAAACTGTAAGGTGTCATTTAATGTTTCAATAAGTTTGGTATTCATGTTGTGTTGTGGATGAATATCATGATGAAGTTCATTGTTGAGTGTGTGTTCTACAAGTTCATTAGTGATGTCAATTGTTTGAATCTGTGTTGAGTGTCGGTTTGGTAGATGGCTCGTGTTCTTGTAGCTGTTGTCCAACTTCTTGCTTTATTTTCTGTAGCGTGGGTAAGGGTATTAAATTGTTCATAACAATTGTGCGACGCTGATCTGCAATGCGTTGTTCAGTGACTATGATGTGAGGATATGTCTCTTTGAAAGTGTTAGATAAGCGTTGTCTGTAAGCTCTAGTGTCAGTTTCCAATTTAGTGACTGCGTAGTAGGCTTGATAAAGTGGTTTATGTCATTGGTCCATTTCATGCGTTGGCGTGACTTGCCTGCCTTAGTGGTCGAGGGCAAAGAAGCTCTTGAAACACTAGGGACAGGTTGTGGCATTGCAGTAGCCGAACACGGGTTGGTGCTGCTTTCGCCACCAGTGGCCCTGGGAGATTATGGCATATTTTTCGAACGTGAGCCTCTGCCTAACCCACGAGCACGGACCTTGGTAACCGGGGTGACGTCCGAGCCGGTGTCAGGTATCGCAACATGAACGAATAAGGTGCGTCACATAAGTATAGGACCACCCATATTTTCCCTTGTCTGCAAGAAACAAAATAAAATAATTAAAACATTGTCACTGTGTCAGATTCTCACAACTATTATTTATTGTCTCCAAAGAAAATAATGGAAAACAAACAACAAGAAGAATAAGAATTTATAAAAATAGAAATTAAGCTGTCCCCAAAGTATAGGACCAGCATCACTTAATGCCGTTTTTCGAGCAGAAAAATTAACAAAGCAGTGATTAATCAGTCAATAGATGACACTGGTGATTACCTAATAGGGTTGCCTCCACAAAAACTTTCAAGTGGCTGTAAACAAGCAATTTAAAACATAATGCCTCGTAACACCACCTTGTCAGACTATGAAAGGGGTCAAATTGATGCTTTGAAAGCTTCTGGAATGAATGCACGAGGTATAGGAAAGGCACGAAAAGAAAACGGCAACCTGCACTGCAACTGCACCACAAGCAGAAACGGTTGGCCTTTGCCCAGTCAGTGATGTTCTGGACAGAAGATTGGAAGAGAGGGGAGAAAAAATTCAATTTAGATGGGCCAGACGGCTGGCAATATTACTGGCATGACATCAGAAGGTCAGAAGAAGTGTATTTCATATGGCAACAGGAAGGAGGATCACTTATGGTCTGGATTGGCTTCGGATGGAATGGTAAAACCAATTTAGCTATTGTTAGTGGAAGAATGAAGACTTCAGATTATCAAGATTATCAGACTGCTTGATATTCATCTTTTACCATTTGGGGAGAAGATTGGAGGGACCAGATGGATTTTCCAGCAAGATAATGCCCCTGTTCACCGTGCAAACAGCACATATGAATGTTTTTTAGCAAATTGGGTGCAAATTATGGACTGGCCTTCCCTATCTCCAGGTATGGGGCGCTTTAGCCAGATCTGTTTACGCAGGTGGTAAACAGTACCGCAATATAGAAGAATTAAAGTATGTTGTGTTGAATGCCTGGGAAGAAATTAATTCAGATTATCTGCAAAACCTGGTCACAACTATGCCAAACCGAATTTTCAAAAATATTGAAAAAAGGGATGATTTATTGGGCATTAAGTGATGCTGGTCTTATACTTAGGGGACAGCTTAATTTCTATTTTTATAAATTCTCATTCTTGTTTTTGTTTGATAATCATTATTTTCTTTGGAGACAATAAATAATAGTTGTGAGAATCTGATACAGTGACAATGTTTTAATTATTTTATTTTGTTTCTTGCAGACAAGGGAAAATATGGGTGGTCCTATACTTATGTGACGCACCTTAAGGACTGCTTTCGCCAGTCAGTAAATATAGTTCAAACACTGTCGAAATTGGTTCAATGGCACGCATTCTAATATCACTGTCTCATTATGTAAGAGCTGCTAGCCCATTTCTCTTGTACCCTGATGAAGGCGTGAATAATGCGGAAACTTGTTGTTTTTGAAATCTACAATGTTGTACTGAAAGGTCTCCTTACATTTTGTCTTTAAATATAGTACAGACAACAATACCCTCACAGACGTGTTAATATGTTCTAATGATAATGATATTAAACCATTGGAAATTTCAATACTGTGGCATGTATTAACCAAACAAAATGTTCTGTCTACCTACGTATTAATTTTAGAAGTAGGAATATATATAAAAACTTACCCCAATCTTAATGGTTAATGTGACAATGGCCATTATAGCCTTTCTGTATTTCGTATTTCGTTTATTCCAATACTCGCAGAAGTATCCGGCATTGCCCGGGATAATTAGACTTGTAGGTAAAGAGAACAACCTCAAAAATAAAATTATAACTCCCAATTGGTTAAATAATAACTCAATCAATACAACACAGAGCAAAGTGACTATCCATTCTACGAAAAATACGAAAAACAGGAATTCTAGGTGATATACCGGGACTTTATCTAAACTCTTCTTGACTTGACTCACTACTGCGGAGCATCACCAGATACTTTAGACTCCCTAGACTCAAGTTTTTCTTGCCCTTGACGTAGAACCTCTTATACCCTCTTACACTATTCGAAACTCCCGTTGTTCAGTGGAACTCGTGTTGGCTCAAAGTTTGCTCGAAACTGGAAATTTACACATTTGGGTGGTTTTCAGTGGAACACCGGAAAATTTGGCCAAACACGTGCACGCTTCGAGAAGTCATCTCGGAAACCAATGAACGTGCACGCGCCCAAATTGGAACAATTAACTGGTAAGTTGCTCCCAATGAATCATCCAAATTTCGTGGACATAGGTGGTATAGGAGCCGACTTGCAACCAAATTTGCTCTTGTTTCAAATGCCCGTATAGCTTTTTCTGTTTTAGTTGCAGAGTTTCTCTGACCAACACTCGTTCTTTCTCTTTCCTTTCCAGGCACATAAATTTTTTGCAGGAATTCTATGCATTTGAAAGTCACTAGTCTTCTTCTATATCTAACAACAAGCAGAGGACCAGGCGTTGCCCGGGATAATTACACTTGTAGAGAAACAGAACAACCTCAAACAGCTAAATTAAACCTCCAAATTGGTTAAATAATAACTCATTCACTACAATATAGAGCGAAGGGACTATCCATTCTAAGAAAAATCCGAAAGACAGGAATTTACCTCTTCACTGAAAAAATTCATTCTAGGTGATATACCGGGACTTGATTTACCGAAAAAAAATTTTTTAAAGGCTCACAATGGATGGACCTCTCCAAGGATGCCTTCTAGTCTAAATAATTTTTTACTCACGTAATCTTACTTTAGATGTACACTTGATGTTGTTGCAATTTTATTTCTTCTTTCGATGTCTTGAAGCAAAAATTGGCCATTCATCACTTTGTGTAGTCTAGCGGTCGCCGATTCTTCTATTTACTTGCTTACCATTTGCTCAATACAGCACGGAGCTAAAGGAGTGCTTCCTCTATCGTCTTTCACTCTTCCTCAATAGTCTGCTAACTCATTATCTCCAGTTACTGATCATTTTTAAAGATTTTCAAGAAATTGTTAAGTACTCAGAATTCTCTTTTCTAAGAAAAGCCTGAATAACGGGAATTCTATGCACTGAATTCTATATTGCACAAACTATGCCTTGCACGTGTACCCCATTTGCCTCATCGAGAGAGACTGCCCTATCTATATCGTCTATTATATCCATTTTCTGTTCATTGTTAATAATTCTTGGAAACGAGTGTTCTGTCATTGCATCATCATTTTATGTTCATTGTTATAGGTGGGAGGACGTGGCCTGGTGGGCTTTCACTGAACAGAACTTATGTGAAGTTAAGCTACATCAGGCACGGCTAGTCACTGGATGGGTGACCATCCGTGATAGATAATCTTTACCCCCCTGGCTACTACGACCATCATACAGCAGTCGTGAATCCAGATCAATCCAGGGACCCAACTCGTCGGCCTCTGGCCATACAGGCCCTGGTTGGACGTATTGGACCCCAATTAATAATAATAATAATAATAAAATAATAATAATTCTTTGAAAAGAACTTTCTATCATTGCATCATCATTTTATGTTCATTGTTATAATTCTTTGAATAATTTTGTGCTCATTGTTATTGGTGAATTGCGCATTGAGACCATTGTTGATGCAAACACGACGGACCTATTGTTGCACAAACTTTACCTTGCATTGTTGGTCATGAGCTATTTCTCATTAATATGCCCTGCCATAACCATGAATATCGATTTTTTATCGATAATTATTATTTTTCCGAAATCTGAGGTAGACAGTGATCTTCCTCATGGTTTGAAAGTCAAGTATGCAAAATTTCATCAAGAACGGAATAAAACTGTAGATTTGCATAAGAAACAAACAAACAAACAAACCCACAAACAAACCTACAAACAAACAAACAAACATCCTTCTTTATATATATAGAACTAGCAGAGGACCCGGCGTTGCCCGGGATAATTACGCTTGTAGGTAAACAGAACAACCTCAAAAAGCTAAATTAAACCTCCAAATTGGTTATATAATAACTCAATCACTACAGTATAGAGCGAAGGGGCTATTATGTTTGTCATTGCATCATCATTTTATGTTCATTGTTATAATTCTTTGAATAATTTTGTGCTCATTGTTATTGGTGAATTGAGCATTGAGACTATTGTTGATGCGAACACGACGGGCCTATTGTTGCACAAACTTTGCCTTGCATTGTTGGTCATGAGATATATATTGTTGGTCCGTGCAGAGTCTTTGTGAATCGCGTGTTGATACCATTGTTGATACCATTGTTGATACCTATTGTTGCACAAACTTTGCCTTGCATTGTTGGTCATGAGATATTCCTCATTAATATGCCCTGCCATAACCATGAATATCGATTTTTTATCAATAATTAGTATTTTTTCGAAATCTGAGGTAGACAGTGACCTTCC
>JAHWFO010088233.1:0-38012 GCA_023313115.1 Rhysida immarginata | reverse complement strand
TCCAACCAAGCCCTAAGGTCATGTAAATAGCGGTTAGCTTTCATGGCCGCAGTGGCGCAATTGCAAAGCCCCTTAGAATAGAAAGCCTGTCTTGTTCACGTGATACTACGTCACGACTGAAGTCTGAAGTTGTCAGCCTGTTTCCGCAATGGAGGATACGTGTGCCATCAACAGCAGGTAGGAACCTTTTTTTTTAATGTTTTAAAGTGCTCGAACCTATTTTATATTATTATGATATAATTATCAGTATATATAAATCTTAGCTATCATAAATGTTTCATGATATATCGATATTTTAATATTAATTCGTAATTTTGTATGCAAGCTTAACGTTGCACAATGTAAGTACTTAACCCTGGATTAGAGTCTCTCGTCACATCGAGCACGTACGCTATTTTCTAAATTTATTCTTAATTCTCGCGCATTTGCATATACACTCTCAGGCACTTAGTTAATCTCACTCTATCCTCTAATCTAGTAAGGGATTGAAGTATATTTTTCATAACCCTGAATGCTTCAGCGACTCGTCGAATCGACGAAAGATTGTAACAATGCAACAATGAAGTAACAATGAAACTCTTTTCGTACTCTTCAGTTATGGCGAATTCGGCTGACTGCTCCTAGAGTGCAAAGGGATTGCTCGAGTCACATGATCAATCCGGCCGAGAGCAGCAACAAAGCTTGGAGCAGACGAACATTGTTTTATCAGTGCTCCAAACTCGTCTAGAGGCAACGCACTCTGCTAGCAACACTATTTTTATTCAAGACAGCAATATAAATTAATTATTAAATTAAATAGTTTAAGTAAAAATAATATATTATAATAAATAGTAATGTGGATATTTTTCCTTTATAGATTAATAGAAAAGATAAAATAAAATAAAATTAATTTAAATTAAATAAAAAACATATAAAGGTCAATATTATATGAGATGGTTGAGCTTAAGGTCCTGATGGAGTTGAAGAAATTCAGGAGAAATACTTCAATATATATGTAATTTAAGTTAAATTTATTTTAATTTATTTTTTTAATGTTTTCTATTAATTTATAAAGGAAAAATATCCTCATAATTATTTATTATAATTATTAAATTACCGTTAATGTATTGCACAAATCAGTTGAAAAATAGTTTATATTCACGGAGTATAAATTTTTAACGAATGCAGAGTAATAAATCATGGATAAAATGAAATGTTGAAAAAATTATGTATACTATATATATTTGGATAGGGAAAGTATATTTGCATTTTTATAGCTCTTATTCCAAGGATATTCATGTATTTATTATGTGGAATATTCATAATAATGCATAGAGTATGAGGTCTAATTATAACGCAAAGATCTTCATCCGTATATGTATTGGCAAAATTATTGGAATTTTTTTCGGCCGTTCCGAATGTTTTGCCATTAATAAAGCCAAAACTTCGTCTTCTTCATCGGAAGAACTGTCAGATGAAGAACTATCCAGTAATTGTAAAAGAATTTCGTCTATTTCAGTCTCTGAGGTAGCCATTTTGATTTTCCTGGCGACGTAAGCAGACGAGCAGAGAGCCACACTGCTCCACCGATTTTGGAAGAGCGCGAAAGAGTGCTCCGTGGTGCAAGGAGCAATACCAGCCGAACGCTGTGGGAGCCGCTCTGCGAGAGCAAGAGCAACCAGCCGAACAATTATTAGAGCTCCGGAGCGCGTCTGGAGCACGTCAGAGCAGCCAGCCGAATTTGCCATTAGTGTGTGTTTTCGCAAAAATTTTTAATGATTTAATTTACTTGTATAATAGTTTTATATTATTCTCTTTTTATTTTGTTAATTCATAATTATAATTTAAGAGTACAAGATATACCAATAGATATTGATTTTTAAATTCAAGTACAAATATAATTGATCTCAAAATAAAGACTATAATCGAAAAATAATTTAATTTTCCTGTTTATAATAAACAATTAGGAACCAAAAAATGATAATAAAATTAGAAACTGACAGTATACTATAAAAATGTTATTTATGAAATTAGTTATTATTTAAGAGTAGGCAAATCGATGAGGGTCTGAATAAACTGCTATTTCGGAAGGGTTTGTAATCCACGGCTAATGAAACAGTCGATAATGAAATACGGAAAGAACTTATTGAATTAGCATAAAATAAATTTAAAAATGTCATGTTCATTTAACAAAACTATTTTAGTTATTATTTTATCGGTAAAAGTCCAGAGTAGCCTCAATGCTGTGCAGGATTCAAATAAGACGCCCTTAGTGCAATGAAAGATAGTTTTGATCAATGTTTCCCACAAACATTGATCCATAACTTTGTTTTTCAAAGAATTGAACATTTTTTAGTATATACCACTGGGATAGTTTTATTTTGTTAATGGTCGATTCCAACAGGTTTTCTTATTTTCTCAGAGTGATTTAAAAAAATCATCTACACTACAATATTATTCAATACCTAAAGATGTCTTTTTTGATATCTAAAATAAAATAACATGTAGAAATAATTACTTTCAAGTATTATATTATCAAACAAAAAAAAAAGCACAGCATTGAGACATTTTTGTCAGTCACTGTATTTTATGTAGTAGGCCTGTTATGATTGTTTCTTCATTTAACGTATTTATTTAATATTTAGATATGTGGATGGATATTTTACAAGTCAATGCAATACAATTACCATTTCATTGAAATTGTAGCGGTAAGTCGATTTAGAATTGTGAAATCACCACTTGTTTGCCTACATAAGAGTTTATAGATAATACCACGGTAATCAATTAATAGGCTATTACTTTTTTTTCTAGATTAACAACATGCCAAATCGTTGCTGTGTTCCTGCGTATCATTCGAATTATGACACAGAAGAAAAATATCATTCAGTATTTCGATTTCCAAAAGCTCCCGATGCTCGGGTATTGTGGATTAAAACCATCCCAAGAAAAGACTGGAATCCAGGACCACAGACAGTAGTTTGTGAAAAACACTTTTTACCAGAAGACATCATTCGGTACGATGAATTGCCTGATGGAGCAGGAAATATTTTGCAAATTCCAAGGAAAAATCCAAAATTAAAACCTGGTGTTGTCCCAAGCATTTTTCCTGAATGCCCTATTTACATCACATAATAAGCTTCTGTTGAAACAGAAAGTAGGGATGATAAGCTGAAGTTAGACGAATTTCAGTACTCTTATTTCGTTGAAAATGACCTAATATCTTCCTTTGGTAATTCGAAAGTGCAAGATGCTAATATAATTTTTCATCTAAATGATAAAGAAGCATTTTTTTTATTTATGAATTTTGAAAATGTTCCCCTAATAGAGAAAACCATTAATGTCAACAGTAACATGGACATAAATTTTTATTGCAATGGGAATAAACATCCTACAGCATGCTTTAATCATATATGTACAAATGATCACTTAACTTTCTGGAGTGAATTTGAAAATATTCTGACTTTTGTCCAAAATTTTGATATGAAGCAGCTATCGTACCTAGACCAAGCGATTATTTTTTTAAAAAAATTACAGAATACAAAAATCTGATCCTGAAAGTGAGGATGATTTTGATAAACTGATGTTTTTACAAGAACAGTTGAAGCTATGTGGTAAAAAAAAATGGGAAAAAGGCATAGCTCAGAATTGATTGCTTTCTCTTATTCTATATATGCTAGGTCTTCTTCATGTTATAGGTTCATTTATGAAAGCAATTTAATTAATCTGCCTTCAATTAGCTTGCTAAGAAAATTGATTAGTATGCTAAATGTAAACGAACCATTAAATGAAACAGCGTCCAAGTATTTACGTAGTAAATGCACTGCATTAAAAGATTACAAGAAACTTGTGAATTTGCAGATAGATGAAATATATGTAAAATCAAAACTTACCTATGCAGATAAGTGCTTGACAGGTTTAGCAGAAAACAAAGAAAACACTGAAGCTAAAAGTATGCAAGCTTTTATGATTTGTTCTATGTATTCAAAATATAAAGAAGTTGTTGCATTGCTTCCAGTCGCTAACATGATTGCTCTTGATCTGCATAAATTAACTTGCCAAGCATTATCCTTGTTACATGAGGCAGGCTTATCAGTTTTGTCCATAATTTCTGATAATAATAAAGTGAACAGAGTCATGTTTCAGATGTTGTCAGGGAACAAACAGCTTCGACAGATCGTTAAAAACCCTGTAACTGAGGAAGATTTGTTTTTATTATTTGATAGTGTTTATTTGATTAAGACAATTCGTAATAATTGGATTAATCAAATGGACTTTGAAAAAACATTTCTCTGTCCTGACTTTAATGATTTATCCAAGATAGTTCGTGTGAAATTTTCTTATTTGAGAGATGTTTATAATTTTGAAAAAGCATCCGTTATAAAACTTGCCCATAAGCTTACTGGAAAGACAAAATGTCAGTTTGGCATTGAAAATATTTCAGGAAGCAAATGTTGCTGCTATGCGAAAACTTGCAGAAAACACATGTTTTTTCATATTAACAATCAAAAAATGGTGGGATATCATGAATATCAATTACTTGTAAAGGAATATATTCCAGAAATGACAATTGCAAACCGATATCTTCTGTAGACGATACCAGGCTAACATTTCTTGACAACTTTGCAAACTGGTTGCAGCACTGGCAGAATTTGAAACAGAAAAATCGTTGTGGTTGCATGACAGAGGAAACCTTTTATGCCTTAATTCATACAACCAAAACAATTTGTGGTGTTATTAAAAAACTTTTGCAAACTGGAGGAAAATATGTTTTGACGGCAAAATTTCAGACAGAAAATTTGGAAGAACGTTTTAGTCAGTATCGCCAAATGTCTGGAAATAACTATAATATTTCCGTTCAGCAAGTTTTACAGTCTGAGAGAAAGTTAAAACTGACTGGTATTTTGAAGCTGAATTCTAGTAAATTTGGGAACTTTTCCATTAGAACAATAATAGGGGAATTTGCCGAAGAAACTCGTCAAGTAAATGTTAACATTAAATTATTTGAAGAATTAATTGTCAATATAAAAAATACACCATATCATTCAATGAAACTGAGGCATTAAATTATATTGCAGGATACTGTGTTCATAAGTTACAGTTCAGTTGTATGAATTGCAAAACATTGTATTCAACTGATTTGACCATAAATGTGGAACATGATAAATCAAATCAATCTTATTTAGATATGTTAAACAGAGGTGGGTTGAAGAAACCCTCTTCGCTTATTCTACATTTATTCACAAAATTTTTCTTCATTTTTCAAGAGCTTATATCCAAAAAATATGAAACGTTATTTTTAAACAGTTTATCACAACATGCTATTATTATTAAATTGTGCTTGTATTATATTAATGAATATGAACATGTAACGGGAAAATGTAATGAATGTGAAAATGACAATTTAAAATCAATTTATAAACTTTCCAGCATATTTGGAAACATCTGTTTGAAAAATTATTGTAAAAATAGACAATCCATTACAGATGCTTCAGTTTCGTCCAAGAAAGATGAAAGAAAACTTAAAAAGTTGAGACACTTGTAAAAGTTTTTAAATGTATTTTTATATGTATATCAGTTGTACACTTAATAAAGTTGTAATAAAATGCACATAATTTTGGCAAAGATTTCAATTGTATCAAAAACTTACAGCCACGAAATTTAACTAGTTAATGTGTAAAGAAGTATGAAATATTTAAATAACCATAAAACTTAACACATAAAAGTAATTTAAAAAATAGCTTTAATACTAAAAAAAAAGCTTAAAAAATTTCAACCTCGTACAAAATTACTTTGATAAACTTTCAAATATCAGTTTTTTAATTATTTAAAGCTAATTAAAATTCCGAATCTAATTAAAAACATTTATTTACAAAATATAAATTTTAAACTTGTACCAATATAAATTTCATATGTTTAAGTTTTTTATCAAAAGTCTTAAACATTTTTTTCTAACCAAAATATAAATTTTGATTAATTGAAAATAAGTCTTTATCAAACTTATAAGTATCTTATAATTAATAAAATTTGTAACTTTAAAAATTCATGACGTAAACTTATTTAGAAGAAAAAAAAAGTCTCAACTTCAAAATTTCTTACTTTTTCCTGACGAAATTAAAAACTGTGAACTTGGAATTAAGAACGTAGGAAACATATTTCAAAAGCGGTGACCCCATTTAAAAATCTGACCTTATATTGGGATAAGTTTAAAATTTATATTTTGAAAATGTATTTTGTTACTAGAATAAGGTGTTATAACTGTTTTTAAAAAGTTTGTTTCAAAGTGACTTTGTATGAAATTGAAATTGTTACATGTGAATTTTACTTTGGTTATTAAAAGATTTTTAAAATTTTTTGGTTAAATTGTTATGCAAATTTGTTAAAGTAAAATATTTCCTCAAGGATTTAAGAATTAAGCATGAAATATGCAAAGCATCATTGATCCCGGTGAAAATAAAAATCTAGTAAGAGACTCGAACTCTATTGTTTGGATTCGTGAAAACGGTTCGAAGTAGCATCAGTTTCTCACCAGATGGCGAAATGCTCGGACTTCAGTCGTGACGTAGCCACTTGACAGGCTTTGTATTCTAGGGGGCTTTGGCAATTGGTTGGCGCGTTGGCGGTCTTACCAAAGGTTCCTGGTTCGAATCCAGACTGCGAAATTTCCTTTCCTATTTTTCATCATTATTGTTTAGGAACACTGTATGGAACATATAATTGCTGAAAGGCTAAGGATTGTTTTTAGCTAAGAAATGTTAGACTTATTGAAAAAAAATAATAAAATAAAATGCTCTTGTTTTCAACAAAAAATGCTAGGCCTTTTGAAAACACTAGCTAATTTATGTTAGGCCTATAATTATAAAAAAATATTACTGTTAGTTTTGTTAACGTCTGTTGAAATCTTATTCATGTTGTTTACGCCCTGTGTAGCTCTTAATGTTGAGAACGCGAGAAGCTATGACAAACAAAAAGGAACGTGTGAATGATTGAAACGTAAACGAAAATTTACTTGCGGTATACGTCATTACTGAAAAAAAATACAGGTAAATCCCGTTATACGCGATACATGCGTTCCGCGAAACTGCCGTGTATACCGAATTCGCGTAAAACGGGTTCCATTTAACATGTACAGAAGAGAGTTTGATAACTAATGTTTATAAGTAACAAACACAGGACAAGCTGTTTTCTCACAATGAACATTTCAGAAACTTCTCAAATCAAATATTTTTTCGTTAGACACAATTGCATGGAGGATTTACAGATTATTGGTGGCTTCAGTTATATCAGGGGTACCGGTTAATAATACGGATTTTGTAATCAATGAAAACACGATAAAGTAGTGAATTAACACTTCCCGTAAATTTTATTTTTATGGCACGAACTCTGATATGTTTAAGCGTAAAAATATCTACATTGTATCATGTGAACACCTGCAGAAAATTTGACATATGAAATTTTGATGCTAGTATCTATTTATATGTTTATTCTAAGTGTTGTGATGCCGTGAAAAGACGCTTCCGACTTTTGATTTTGGACAGACTGTCCAGTTCTCGAGCCATCATGGATTCGGGTTGACACTTGTTGTCAATACAACAAAACAGCATACATATCAAATCGCTTATACAGGGTGAGTCAATAGTCTGTTACCCCCCCCCCAAACAATTTCAAAAAAGTGGAGATACAACAAATCTGTTGCAGGCAACATATAAGTTAGGTAGAGGCTAAACAATGGTGGTGTCAGATTTGAACTTTCACCTTGAATTTTGCTCCTTGTAACTTGTAACTTTGTAACCATTACAGGTAAAGAATAATTTCCAAGTGTATAGTTGTAGAGCTCAAATCGCTGATATTTTAACAAATAAAAGAGATTAAAAATAAACTCACTACAGCCGGTTTGGTGACCGAGAGCGTTAAGCCGCAAGCCTTGCCGCTCTCGAAACCAGCGAGTCGCGGTTCGAATCCCGCGGAGGACATTAATGTTTGTGTTCGTCCCCTTTTCACTGTACAGACATAACACCCATCATGATGTTAAATGTGATGGATTCTCCGAAATACCGTGCACAGTTATCCATTGTTGCAGGAGGACACCAAATTGAGCACTTCATTCATTGACAAAATTCTATATAGCTTGAACACTGAACTTTCTGTTTGTTATAGTGAGATTATTTTTAACCTTATCTTTAACCTCCTTTTTGTTAAAATCGGCGTTTTGAACTCTACAACTGTACAATTCGAAATTTTTCTTTACCTGTACAGTGTATCGGTTGCAAATTGCAACACACAAAATTCGACGTCAAAGGTCAAATTTGACACCATCATTGTTTAGACCCTACCTAACTCGTTTTAAAAATGTATTGGCGGGGGGGGGGGTAACAGACTTTAGACTCACCCTGTATATCGATTTGTAACGTATATTTCCCTCCTCTTACCGTTGTATGGTTCAGTTTTATAGTTCTTAATTCCTAATGTCCATATTTATATCCACTGCACACTTTAAATATACTTTACTTTTCTGTTAAGGATGCTGATCTGAGTCTCACGGAACCTTTGAATGCCTTAAATCTTTTTGTAAGTTACACAACGTATATCTATCTCCATTTATTGGGAAAAATCCGCATTATTAAACGGTATACTTGGTATTCCCTGCATCAGGGATCGCGACTGGTACTATTGCATTGCGAACAGCACTATAAAAATTATCATTTCCGTGACCATCATTCAGATTGTAAGCTAAATATGCTTTATACGATGTATGTTATAAGATGTTCGTAAGATTCCAAATGTTATAACGGTAGATGACCACCACTTTTAATGTAATACAAAAATATGTCATTTGTTTCTGAAAAATTAGCCAGCACTAAGCAATTTCTAGCTAGATCCTTACTGCGCATGATGCTCATTTCACAACTGCCTCGATTGTTGACTATTACCTGCGAATGCCAGCCTTTTGCTGCAAGCCAATCATCTGAAATTTTTTGCATTTTGTATTTTCTCATGTGTCATTAAAATATCATATTTTAACCCCATGGGGCAATGAATAGATTACTTCTTCATATGTAAAAATTATTATTTCTATCTTGTCACATACAATACTCATTTCCAAAAAAGTTGGGACAGTGCAACATATAAGAAGAACTCCAACACATTTGTTTGGATTATTGTATTGCCGTTTATTTCAACGCATTACAAAACATAAACGATAAATTAGGCATGGGATCACATATCTTATATGCTTAAAGAAAGATACAGGTGGTTTTCCTGTTTGGCACGTGCAACACACTCCCAAAAAAGTTGGGACAGCACGGCGTTTACCACGGTGTGGCGTCACCTCTCCTCTTGATGACACACTGTAATCTTCTGGGCATCGATGACACCAATCTTTCTAACACCGTAACCGGAATTCTGTCCCATTCCTGTTGGATATAGGTTTTCAGCTGTTCAACTGTCCGGGGTCGTCGCTGTCGTAGTTTTCGTTTAATAATACGCCAAACGTTTTCTATAGGCGACAGATCCGGGCTGCAAGGGGGCCAATCCAACATACGAATGCGCTGCCGACGTAGCCATGCAGAAGTTATGCGCGCTGCATGCGGTCTGGCGTTGTCTTGTTGAAATATACACTGACGTCGTCCAAACAGGCGCCTCTTAGATGGCACCATAGCTTGTTCCAGAATCTGTATATACGCTTCAGCATTGACGGTGCCATTGCAGATGTGCAAGTCTCCCATTCCATGGCCACTAATACAGCCCTAGACCATGACAGACGGTGGTTTCTGTACCGAACGCCTGTAGCACGCGGGAATATCCTTTTCGTCTTTGGTCCGGAGTGTACGGCGTCCATTATTTCCGTAAACAATCGTAAAGGTTGATTCATCGGACCACAATATGTTCTTCCAGCGTGCTTGGGACCAATTGCGATGGGCTCGAGCCCATATCAGACGGCGGCGTTGCTGTCGTTTGTTGATGTATGGCTTCCGTTGTGCACAGTATAACTTAAGTTTGCATTTGTGGATGCACCGGCGTACAGTATTCAACGATAATGGCTTCCCGAAGAAATCGCGGGCCCACGTGGCTATGTCCGTAATCGCAGCATCCCTATGCGTGACGCAGTGACGTCGGAGGATCCGAAGAGCTCGAGCATTCAGAATAGGTTTTCTACCTTGGCCTTTCCGAACTGTGATCTCACCACTATCTCGGTAGCGCTTGATAATATTATGTACTGTAGATGATGACAGGTTAAATTATTGAGGGGGGTGGTTCGGACATTCGTTAAGGGTACGTTACAAGGGAGAGGAGGGAGTTAGAATGAGCCGATCTGGCCTTACGTAATTTATGGACGATACCTAAAAGCTAAAATTTTAGTTTTCCTGATTAAAAAAAAGCTGTTCTGAGTTTACATTCCTCTGGGAAGATGACATACAAACCACATGTGCAATTGTTACTAGCAAGTTATTATTCCTAACTTTGCTCTTTAGTGAAGGCAAACCTGATGAGACAAAATAGCTGGAAGCAGAAACAGTCTTGAGTCACATTGGTATTTCTATTCCTTATATGCGATGCCGGTCCGCCATGTTGAATTTTTCTATAGCGGTCAATCACAGTGTGCGTCCATTCCACTGGTCAGACGCAGGTGTTTGAACCCCCACTCTTCTTTTTGTTACACCTTATATATTTTTTGGAGCTGTAAATTATAATTCCTATTATTAATGTTTTTAAATATTTGGTTGATAAATATATTATTTTTTCACGTAGTTTTAGTTATATATATTTAGTTGCATTTTATATTTATGTTTACTTTCAGGGTGCTCATTTCAAAAGGGATTCTGCAGAATTTTATTGGAAAGCTGTAACCATGGAAGATGCAAATTAAAATTATATGAATAGTTAAGCAATACTTCCTTACTTTTATAATGAAATTATTGTAATAAAATTTTTTTCAAGCATCAACTGCTATCCTATTTAATAAACAGAATTTCCAAATTTGAAAAAATTAAAATTTCCCATTTTGAAAATTTAATTCTCTTTAATACTGATATTGGTTGAAATCCAAAATATAATTTTCTTGCAAGCATCCTAATTCGTTTTAATAAGTTATACAAGGTCTTTACAAATGAATGGAAGAGGTTTCATAATCAAATTTTCTGTCCTACACGGATGCAAGCTACGAAATTAGGAAGCTACGCAGGTCCCCATTTAACCAAATGGGACTAATGAATTAATGCTAATAATTCATTGATCTCTCATATTATCTTTGACGTATTACTCTTAAAATGAAATAATAATTAAAAATGGCGTAACTGGCTCATGGAAACGTTTCTATATTATTAATTATTTTGCCGACCACCGCTCCCGTATTTTCAGGACGGAATAATGGATACATATTAAATATTTAAAACAAAATTCGGTATATGTGTATTTTAGTATACCAAAGCTCATATTAATTCAGGATTCGTTAATATTTAAAGAAAACAAGCAGTCTACATTTAAAGAATAAAAAAAAACGACGATTTATTTTTCTAGTAATTGGTACACACTTAACAGTCCATATCTTGAAAACTACTCAATCGATTTTGATGAAACTTGGACTGTCCCCTAAGATGAAAGATACTTAATCCAATAAAAAAAGTTATTTCAATTCGATTTCTAGTTTCTGAGAAATACGTGGACAAACATACATACATACATACATACACACATTTATGAAATTTAGCACACCTCTTTAGAAGCCCGCATAGATTAACATATACGAATATTTTGCAATTCCAACAATATTATATACATACGAGTCGAATTGATTACCTCCTTTTTTCGACATCGGTTAATAAAGATAAAACCTAATGCTAACGCACTAGCAGCATATACTTTCAGTATAATTTCTTATCCGCCGCTAAAAAGTTGATTATGGGACCGCTACACTGAAAGCTAACATCTTAAGCCCAAGTCTTACAAGGGGGATGTAGCGTGCTTGAGATGTTAAAAAGAGGATAACAAGATTAAACAGAGTATAAAAAACCGATTTTGATGAAAATTTCACTATTGTCTAGCTATAACCAGTCCATATCTTGAAATCTACTGAAACGATTTTGATGAAACTAGGACTCTTCCCTAAGTTGGAAGATACATAATCCAATAAAAAAAGAATTATTATAATTTGCTTTCTAGTTTCTGAGAAACACGTGGACAAACATACATACATACATACACACACTTAGGAAATTTGGCACACATGTTTAGAAGCTCACGTAGACTAACATATACGAATATTGTCCAATTCCAACAATATTACATACATACGAGTCAAGTTGATAACCTCCTGCTTTTAAAGTCGGATAGAAATTAGATGTAAAAGAGGTGGGGGGAGTCGGGGATAAAAAGTAGGGTGAAAAAGTGGAAAATAAACAGGCCAGCTAGATAAACAGGTCTTGTAGCGAAAAAGTCATCTGACCATCTTAGTCCAAACAACAATGTAACCTTTATTGTTTTCAATATACGAAAAAATACTAGGCGGTTTCACGCTTTGAAACGGATTGAAAAAACTGTTTATGAATAAACTGTTTAAGTAGGTAAAACCGTGAACAAATGGTTTAAGCTTTACAATTTTAAACTGTTTATTTATTTTCGGAAATTTGACTACAGAGGGAGCTGGTTGTTAAAATCATGGCAGCCTCCTTGAGCATAGTGTACATGTGTTTTAACAACTTGATTTTTTTTTAACGACATGATTTACTTTACCTAATCTTTGCCTAAATATGGAAATCCAACAATTTCATTCGCAATTGCGAGCTCTTCATCCAAATCTCAAGCTCTGTTTTGAGCCCTGATCCGACGCCGCTTCTACGAAGCGTGGTCAGTAGTTGGTCAGCCATGTTTTTTTTCTCTCAAAAAAAGGGATGTTGCAAATAAACGAAATAAACGAACGGAAAAACGACTTTGGAGGTCGTTTTCGTTTATTCGTTTTCCCCCCGATCGTTTAAACATTTTTTAAAGCGTGAAACCGCCTACTGATTGTTAAAATCCAAGACGAAAGCAATGAAGTCTACATTGTTACTCGAACTAAGATCGTCAGGTGACGTTTTTTGCTTCAGGACCTGTTTATCTAACTGGCTTCGAGTACCACCCGAGGCCAACGAGAGACAGATCAGGGCACTCAAAAATCACATGATCATCGGGATCCGGGCAACAATCCATACCTAACCACCAGAACGACGTAACAATGTTTTATCTTACTCATAAACAATGTCTTATCAGGCTTTGTAGTTTCTAGAAGGTCGTGCTACTATGGTTAGGTGCCCTTTCAGCGCCGCGGCCTGCCTAATGGTCAGCTGCTTCTCATTACAAATTTTAATGACTCCAACATGAAGATTGGAGTTTAGGGAGTTAACTCGAGTCGCACTCCGAGCGAATAAAGAATTGAACTCCGAATGAATCCACACGAATAAGTGAATACGAGGGGATGCTGAAAAGCCCTAAGCCTGACCAGGAAGGAGACGACCTATAGAAAAACTGATTGGATATTTGAAAATATCGGGTTTTCTTTTGCGCATGTGCAAACGTTTGTGCGTTGACCCCTCGCTTTGTGACACTGACACAAACTCAAGATGGACGACAGCGCTTGTGCTTTTAACATCGAGACACGTGCCGTCATCAAGTTTCTTTTACTATATGACAAGGCCCCCAAGGAATTTCATGCTTTCATGATGTACACTTTAGATGAATTTATACCATCGTATGCCACCATCAAAAAGTGAGTGGCCCAGTTTAAACGTAGTAAGTTTTCTGCTTGTGATGACCCCTGCTCAGGACGACCCAAGACGGTGACCACCCCGGAAACTGTTGACGAGGTTCCTCCCAAAAGGCCAGACCATCAACGCACAATATTACATGTCCCTGCTGATGCTGTTGAAGGAGGTTTTAAAGGAGAAACGCCGCGAAAGGTCACAAAACGCATTCTTTTGTCCTTGCAAAAACTACTTGAACTGGGCATCTAGTGCATTGACCAACTACCCTATTCTCTAGATCTGGCTCCGTCGGACTACCACCTGTTCCCTTATCTGAAAAAACATCTGAAATATCGCCATCTTGCATCCCAGACGGAGGTCATTGCTGCCACGGAAGCATTTTTCGACGAACAAACTACCGAATTTTTTGAGTGGTTTGAAAAAGTTTAGGGACCGTTCCAAAAACTGTATTGAGCTTCTCGTGGAATACGTCGAATAAATGCAACATTTTGTTTCTATAGCTCGTCTCCTTCTTGGTCAGGCTTAGCACTTTTCAGCATCCCCTCCTAAGTGCTTTATTTTCTAAGTACGCGACTGCAACGATCGCTTTGTCGAGGCATGATTACTCAGTTGTTCATGTTATATTAATAATTTCTTACGTAGTACGGTTGTACCCGGGGCCAAAGAAATAACGGTTTTACCCGGGCCCCAGCGCGAAACAGTCACCTGCCCATATTAGTCCAGCCAACAATCCAATCTTCATTACTCTCAAACTGTCGGGGGAGCAGTGTGGTTTCCGACCTGGCCAAAGCACGACGGATCACATCTTTGCTCTAAGGCAAATCTCTGAGAAATCCTGGTAGTATGCAAAAAAATGTCTATGCTTGATTTGTGGACCTCGAAAAAGCATATGACTTAGTTCCTCGGGGAAGCTCTGGCAAGTATTGCAAGAGTACGGAGTGGATGGGCAATACTGGTTGCTATCATGTCTCTGTACGAAAGCTCCGAGATGTGCGTCCGGATAAATGGCATTAAGTTAAGACCGTTCACCATAGATGCGTACTGTGGCCCCTCTTGTTCATTATCTTCATGACACAGGGATAGCGGAGGCGATGAGCGTGTTTGTGTGGGCGATTGCTTGGCGAAGAGATTGCACTTTGCTGACGACTTTGTTCTCCTTGGGTCTTCTCGCACCAACGTACAATATGCACTATACCAGTTTGCAGCCAAATGTGAAGAGGCTGGGATGAAGATCAGTGTGGTTAAGACCGAGGTTCTAGTCCTTTCAAGAGAGCCTGCTCAATGAGGTGTCCATGTTAGTGGAGCGCCATTGAGACAGGTGGAGAAGTTTAAGTATCTCGGGAGTGCATTCACGAGTGATGGGTAGCAGGATAAAGAATTGGATGATCGGATCGGTGCAGTAAGCTGTGTCAGATGTGAACTGTGGCGATCCGTGGTAACGAAACGTGAGCTGGGAAATAAAGCCAAGCTCTCTGTTTTCAAATCTATCTTTGTCACCATTCTCACCTATGGTCATGAATCTTGGATAATGCCCAAAAGAGTGCGATCGCGGGTACAAGCAGCTGATATGATATTCCTAAGAGACGTGGAAGGTGTTAACCTATTAGATAGTGTGCACAGCAGCACAATAAGGGAGTCTTTAGGTGTTGAGCCATTACTTTTTCGCATTGAGCGATCTCAGTTGCGCTGGTATGGCCACCTGATACGGATGCTTCAAACTGGATAAGAGATCGTTATTTTCCAAGCCTGGTCGGCCTAGAACCAGGTGGTTAGACTACATGGTGAATCTGGGTTCGAATCGCCTGGGTATTACCATGGAGGACATGCGCCTGATGGCGGAAGATCGCGATCGCTGGAGATCCTCCATAGGGCTATTGCCCCCGCAACCCTAACGGATAAGCAGATTTGAAAAGTATATAAGTATTAATCCTCCCGAGGAAGGTATAGGAAAGTAACGAAAACCCTGAGTTCATCTATTTTTAACCCCTCAATTATTTTTTTTTCAAAAATATTTCACCCCTCCCCCCATTCCAAGTTTTTTAATCAAAAAATTGATTTTTTCGAAATTAGTATGTAGAAAATATAAAAAACAGCCCTATATCATTCGAACGAATGATATATCACTCGTCATGTCTTGTTATATTTCTAAAGACCTGGTGACTACCGTTCCCACAATTCCGACCCCACTGGAACAATTTGGCCCAAACTTCTTAAGAATGTAGATTTTTCCCTAGCGGAATATGCATGTCGAATTTCACTCCTACACACGACATAGATCACTTGATCCCCTCTAACTGCAACCCCCGTAATTCCGATTCCAATGGGCCAATCAAAACTAAACTAAATAGTGAAGGTAATCATGCCCATAGTAAGCGACAGTCCGCATTTCAACCTTCTACCTCAAAAATTGCAGAAATTATGAAGGGGACGGACAGATGGACATCGTGAAACCAATAAGTAGCTCTATTCTTCCGCTACTTAATAATCAGTATTTTTCGTTTGTTGGAAAACAAAGAGTAGGTGACTTTTTAATTCCCAGGCCTGTCTTTCTCATGGCCCCGGGTTGTACGAAACATTATGGTTGCTATAAAGCAACTTGGTAAATTAAAAGCAACTTTTATTTTAATGTTAACGTTGGGAATGGATGTAAATTTGGAAGGTATTAAATGAACTTTACTCTGTCCAATAAAAGTTTGAGTGGGCGTGTTCAGTTAAGTTTCCAGTTTCATTTGTTAATTTTAGTTTGCAACAATGTTTAACCCGCCCAGTCGGAAATTTAATTGGACATGCCCAGTCAAACTTTTTTTGAACACTGTACAAGGTGTTTCAAAATGAATATCGGGGTTTTGAGGCTTCGTAGTATTAATTTTAAAAAATGATAACTCCATTTTAATTAAAAAAAAATAGAAATAAAATAAATATTGAAAACAGTAAAATGGTCAGCTGGTAGCGGAGGCACATACTCATTATCCTTTATGAACCCCCAAAGATAAAAATCAGCTGACCTACCCGACTTAAGAAACAGGATTAAAGCAGTTGTAGCAACAATTACTCCAGCACACTGATCAAGGTTTGGGAAGAACTCGCCTATCGACTCCTTGTCTGCCATGTGATGAACGGTGTTCACATTGAACATTTGTAGGAAAAACTGTTTGAGTTGCTCTTTCATTTGATGTATTATTTCTAATTTTAAGTTAAATGTAATAAATAATACGAAGCCTCAAAACATCGATATTAATTTTGAAACACCCTGTATATTAGGAACTTTAGCTAAATTGAAATTCTCAAATTTAAAATTACTTCTGCATCACAGCTAAAGCTTCTTCTTGGTATATTTGAAAGATTACATTTTGTTTAATTTTCTTTAAATTAATCACTTCCTTCTTTTAACTATCCACGAATCCAACATTTTTATCTAAACATTTTTCTATTCAAATTCGGAATTATGTTTTCATTCCTACATGATTTCCAGTAATCGATATTTCGAAAAAACTCATTCACTAATTTTGATAAAAAATAGTCTTTACTAAAAATACATTAAGATAATAAAAGATTTAATCATCACATGGTGGAACGTTTGGTGGAGATGGAGGTGGAGGTGATGGGCAACACGGATAAACAACAGAAGGTGAAGTGCACAGAAGAGTTGACGGAGGCGTGGGAAAGCTGGGGGATTGGGTGCCATCATTCAGGGACTTCTCAAGAGCTGGAGGCTGGCTCATTCGTTTACTGGAATTGTCGAAACTTTCCCGTGGACTTCTCTGAATAAAGCAAGGGCGTGGGACGTCATGTTCAGGCTGATGATGACGTATTTCGGATTTGGGTTTGCATGGATGCTTGGCATGCAATTTTATTGGATCTGTACAGGGGGGTATGGTTTGCTGTTTGCAAGGTGGACATGGATGTTTACTGGGCTTTGAGCTCGGCTTTGAAGTCGGCTGTCTACACGGTTGAACGCTCGACTTTCTACACGGTTGTACGTTCGGCTGTCTACATGGTTGAATGTTCGACTGTCTACATGGTTGTACGCTCGGCTGTCTACTCTGTTTCGTATTCGGCTGTCTACACGGCTGTGGAAAAGACTGGCTAGTTAGTTGTATGCTTGATTTCTGCTTACTCGGTTTCACACATGGCTGCGTAGACTGCTGTTCACAAGGCAGTTTGCTTAATTGCTTGTTTGATTGTTTAGCTTGCTGATGTCTTGAAGTACTTTTAAGAACTACAGAGGGCCCATTGAAGAAAAATGCGAAAGCCGTGACTTTGGGATCTCCTGACAGAAAGGCAGATTCCTGCGAAGTGTAGAGCAGCCGCGATGCAGATAGGATGATTAACTGCAAAAAAGCAATATACAGGAAAATAACAATTAATCTTTTTATAATGATTTGTAATGACTACGACTACAAAAATGAAAATCTAATAAATATGATCACTTATTTTATTCATATACTACATACTCTCACACAGTCTATCAAACAATTTTAAATTTATTTATCAAAATTGTTTTTTTTTTAATTTTATGTAATTCTATATTAATTTTATTTAAATTGTAATTTTATCATCTTAGATATAAAATTGACTGTTACACTAATGTTTAAACTGAGCTGATAAAGGACTCAGAGGAGTCCAAAATTGTCTAGTTTTATTTTCTTTCAATAGACAGGTTTGTTTATAACATTTTGTTATTATGCTGGAATAATTAAATTAAAGTTTTATCCTTATGGACATGTAATTCGGCTTTATTAGCGATGCCTTATCAACTAAACAGTCGATCACATTAATATGACCACCTGTTAATATCAGGAATAATCACCATGTGCAGCTCGGACAATGGCTAGACGGGCTGGTAGAGACTCAGTGAGATGCTAGAAAGTGTTCACAGGAATATTGAGCCATGATGACTGCAGTTCAGTTGAAAGCTGTTAGAGTTTGCGAGGTGGAGTATCCATGGAGCGAATAACCCAATCGAGGTGCACCCATAGATGCTCGATTGGGTTTAAGTCCGAGAAATTTGGGAGCCTACAGTAAAAACTCTTCCTCGTGTTCTTCTAACCAGTCACATGCAATTCCAGCTGTATGAGATGTTACATTTTCATGCTGGAAGATGCCATCACGTATGTCCAGAAAAACATTGTCCGTGTACGGGTGTACATGGTCAGCAAGGATCGATACGTACTTAAATCAATTCATATTGCACCCACAATGATGAATGCACCTAGAGAATGGACGAAAAAATTCTCCAAACCATAACTTTGCCTCTGCCAGCTTGTTGCCGTTCACAGATGGTTGAAGAATGTTTGTTTTCTGACGTTTCTCGCTGTATGCGCCAACGTCCATCCGTCCGATAGAGCAAAAAGCGTGATTCTTCTGAGGAGGGAACCTTTTCCCAATCAGTGGATGTTTAATATTGGTATTGAGGTGCAAATTCTAGCCTCTTCCGCGGATGCACAGTTGTTATCTTAGGTGCTGTCACCACCTGCAGAGCCCCATACACGCCAAAGTTCACTGAATTGTCATTCTGGAAACACTTGCAGCAGCCCCCTGATTCATTTGGGCAGTAAATCGATGCACTGTAGCACGTTCCCCTCTTTCATCTATGGTTCATGGAGTACCGCAATTTCCTCGTCGCTTATCTTCTGTAGTGCCATTTTGTCATGTCCGGTACACTTTTACCACAGCAGCACAGTTTACAAGCTCCACAGTTTCTAAAATGCTGCCACCCTGGCCGGAAAGCTAATAAGCATTCCTTTTTGTACCATTTGCCAATAAATAAGTAAACAAGAACTTTTTTAACAAAAATGAACCGACTTCATGGGTCAAAAACCTTCCCAGAAAAAAATTCAGTCGAATAGCGAAAACCCCATATAAATCGGATCGGTAGTTTTTGAGAAAATCGCGAACATACATAAATACGGGTCAAACAGAGAACCTCATTTTTTGAATTCGGTAATAAAATTTTGTACCTCTGATAAATCGCTCCAATTTTCCATTGCAACAATTGAAATACTTTTCGAGTGTCTACAAAACGCTGTGTATACTCATCCGATGCACTGACGACACGTCATTTATTGCTTCATTTAGTTAGTGCCTTCTCACACTGGTTAATTAGCTCTGATATCACAAATAAGATGTGGTTACATTTATATGATTTAACTGTTTATTTTATCAATTACGAGGAGATGAACACAACACAATAACTAAAGTGTTTTAGGACATATTTATAAAACATCAATTGAAGTTCGTAACTCATTGTGTAAGATTCTCCAATAAGAACTCTTACTTAGGAGATTGACGATCTTAAGATTACGTCATTGCCTTGGTTAAAGAAGACTTCAGGAAGAGTCTTTACACTAACAAGGAAGACTCACGAAGGTGTAAATCATCGATTTTCACTATTTTTTTACTGAGAGTAATACCAATATTAGACCGCAGTTTAATTTATCGTTGCCTCTTTTCATTATTTTTTTAGATAAAAAATCATAAACTTTTAACATTTTCGCGTCAAAACTAATACTTGGACACCACCATGTTAGTGCGAGGGGAAACCAGAAGCATAAATTTTAAAAAAATCTATGTATTTTTCATTACAGCATTAAAAAATCAGATATGTTGGATCTGTAATTTATTTTTAACATAAATATAAAGGTATCAATAAATCTATTGAACATAGTACAAATATTAAACGACGAATTTGTTGATCAGGGACTTGTTGCAACTCCTGTTACAATTCATGATACTGAATTAAAAAAAATCATCCAACAGGCATATTAGTATTTTTAAAAACTTTAAATCATTTATCATTTTAAATCATACGAGGGGCATACTGAAAGTAATGAGCAACATGATAAAAAGGGGTTGTGAAGGGGCAGATGAGAGGCCAGCGCGATGGTGACAGATGAGGGAGTGAAGAGAGAAGTGCATCACTGCCTTCGGCGAGCTGGAACGGACTTCTAACTTCAAGGGATTTTCAAACGTCCACATCGGTGGGAAAAAATGTGTCCAAAGAAATGGAGATTATGTTGAGAAATAAACAAAAGTTATAGTTTGAAATGATGTATTCTGTGTATCGCAATTATTAACCTTTTTTAATGTTGCTCATTGCTTTCAGTATGCCCCTCGTATTTTTCATTAATTTTTTTTGTCATGGTAATTAAACAGCCAAAAATTTTTATTTGCAATTTCAAAAGTAATTAATTCAAAAATTCAAAAATAATTCAAAACTGTCTACGTGATCCAAACAATTTAGAAAAATTTGAAGATTTACAATTTCAGGATAATAATGATCACGAGGCAGCTGAATCTAATGAAGAGAATGAAGCTTCTGAAGCATTATCCTTTATATCATCATCGCCAGAAATGAATAACGAACCATATTTGAAGGAACCCAAAATGCTAGAATCAATTTCCAGTTCATATAAGGGAAAGCAGTAAAACTACTTCGCATTTGCACCTACGTCGTGTTCAGCATCGATTTAAACGAGTAAGATCCGTCACTCAACTGTACAGATGGAGAACTCAGCTAATACGGACTTCAAAAATTGAAAAATTCACACAGTTTCGATAATAAATTTTACACGAGTTTGGCAATGCTAAATATATAAACTTCATTATTCATGAGAGACATCTGAAGAAGTGGGCATTAGATTTTGCTCGTAAACTAGACCTAAACACATTTAAAGCCTGGTTACATAAATTAAAAAAAAAACAACTAACATTATTTCACGAAAAAAAATAAAATTTTTAAGTACAGATAAGAGGTCATTTTGAAAATGATCAACTAGTAAATAGTGCAAATTTTTTTGGGCAAACATGCCACCAACAGTTCCTTAATTTCTATGCATCTCAAATATTCAATACCGATCAATCTGGATTTCAATTGGAAATATATTCACGTCGAATACTAGATATACGAGGAATTGAAAAATTCATGATAAAGTGCAATCCAAGTCATCAACAACGCATTCATATTCTATCCAGCCATTAATATCGCTTTTTGAAGAAATTTATTTTCAGGTTGTATATTTTCATCTTCTTTAGGTATTTAGATAATTGTCTTTTGTCTACTTTATTTATATTTTATTTTGATTCTTTTTAAAAAGCAATATGCGAAAAGTTTAGGCTCGTTTCGTGCTGTTTACTTCTACGAGAAATTAAAAAAATAGAACTGTGTTTATTTCATAAGAAAAGTAAAAAACTATCATGCCTCCTGATCTTGAATTGTCTGGTAATTAGGCTACTAATGCATATCCGGATATACAGGCTATCCCAACTAAGAGGACCTTCAAACTGCCAGTTAGTGAAAACAGTATTTTACTTGTAGACTCATGAGCGGGCTATAACGATAGGGAAATGATGTAATGATGTAATGTACGTTAATGATGTAAAGCCCAACAACAAATCATTGACAATAAGCATTATTCCAAAGCACACCCCGCCGCTATTTCAACCACTTGATGTTTATTGTTTCAGAATGTGGAAAAATTTTGTAAGGTTATTTTCAGATAGTGTACTTGCCTGGAAAATTGATTTCAGTTTGCATCGACGAAATAATATAATTAAATTGCAATCACTGATCCATTATCAGTTTTCAAGTCCTCGATTTCAAAAAATGCTCAAATATGCATGGTTCAAATGTGGTTATACTGATGAAAAAACCATCACTGATTGAAAAATGTACAGACTTTTGTTATACTGATGATGTGTTCATAAAAATTGTAATGAAGTTTCTTTCATTACATATGGATGGTGTAAAAATTCTTTGTTTCAATCACTTTTTCGTAATGTTTCATTTTTGTACTATAAAATCTGCAAGGGTTTATAGGAAAAATAAATCAAATTTATTACTTTTCTAACAGAGTTTTTACATAATCGTGTAAATTTAAATTTATAAGCATTATGTAGCTATTGTAGCTAGTTGATCAATTAAAATTTATATCTACTAAATTATATCTATAAGAGGCATTCAAGAAGAAACGAGCAGGAGGCCTAGGAACAGAAACGAGTACCTGTATACCAGAAGCATTGGCCCAGGCTGTTGAGGCACTTGTCCCACTGCGACACAAGGCGGTGAATGGCTGTCTCGTCATATTCCACACGTACTGCTTGACGTCTTCGTCCGAGGTGAATCGTTTGCCCCTATTCTCGAAATTTTCGTGTTAATAACTCATATGAGTTGGGAATGTCACGTGGTACAAACACGAAAGATCAGACAGAATTAGTATTCTCAAAAATCAACTCCTGTGCTTTCGTTCTCCTCATGTGAGTTGTCAAATCACGTGAGTAGAGTCAGAGAGCTTAAGGGTACGTTGTATTGGGTAGCGATTTTTCGTCTGTGACGCAAATTTGACTTAAGAGATAAGCAACGTTTTCAAGCCATTACAGCATAGCCAACTAAAAATAGCCAAGTATTTTTAGTTGGCTATGCATTACAGTCTCTGACGTCAAATTTGCGTCACAGAAGAATAATCGCTGCCCAATACAACGTACCCTAAAACTACGAGAGGGGAGAGTAAGCGAAAAAAGTGTAACACCTACGTCATCGTGAAACGTTATCAAAACAGTGGTGCCTTCGCGTAACGTGTAAGGGCCAGGATAACAGTTCTATACATTTCAACGGGAATTTTTACATTTTGAAAAAATTTTTGTAGAGATTATTTACACAGGAAATTAAAACAAAATTTGTTTTTAATATAGAAATGATCTAAACTCGGGATGATAAAAATATCGTTAAAATTAAATTATAAATATTTACGAAAAAAAAATTTCTGAAGCATTGTTTCTACCTTAATTCCCATAACCCATTTGCTAAAAATACTAAAATTATTCAAAAAAAATTAACGAAAGAAATTTAATTTAATAATTAAGTCATGTTCATAAAATTTTCGCATAATGAAAGAAAGAGGAAAACTACTTTTATCCTTGAAAATTAATTCACCTGCACGCACGATTTCCAAAATATATTTTTTTTAGAAAAGTTATAAAATAACAGAGGAATCTGATTTCGGGAACTATCCGTACCCTCCGAATTTTCTATCGTCATAATTTCCAATTTTCTAAGAAAAAAATATTTTTTGACTTTTTACTTAATAATCGACATGAACAAAATTCAAAATCTACTGCAGAACTATGTAATTCAGGACAGCAAATATTTATTGGAAATATTTGGCAAAAAATATTATTGCAGAACTAATTAAACCTTCGATTTCACCATTCCACAAATTTACTAATGAAAAATCGGCAAATAAAAAAGCAGTGATTAGAATATAAGCTGCTGTTTTAAATTTATTATTATTATTATTATTATTATTATTATTATTATTATTATTATTTATTGCTTAAAGTGTAATGTATTTAATACGAGGATTTTTATAATATCCATAGTATGATACTTTTAATGCTTTAGAAAATGGTTATAAAACTAATACAAAAAATTCAGAACAGTGTATTTTTTATTTTGAAAAAATTTTTTCTAATGTAAATTTAGATGACATGTTACTCAGAAAAGTGTTTCTTATGTTCCTTTTCTCCAATTTGGACTCTTCAAGAATAGGGAATTATTCTTGAAGAAATTTTGGTTGGGTTAGGAAAATATTTTTTTTTAATTTACTAATCGTCTAGCTCAAAAATTGTTTTACATATTTAAAGACTATACCATTTTTAATTAAAAAAGGATTTGTCTTATTTTTTAAACATTTATCTGTGTGTGGGAGAGAATATGAAAATTTAAGATTTTGCCATAGAAAACTACAGTGAAAGAATCCAGGCCCTTACAGGCTACATAAGGCCGTCACCATCGCCCATGACGTCAATGTGTTACATTGAGATCAAAGCTTCAGACGCTACTGGCCCCTCTCGTAGTTTTAAGCTCTCTGGTAGAGCTTGTGCATGACCTACTTTGGGTGTGTAAGTACTAATTGGATGTATTATGTACTAACTGGATGTATGTATATACTAACTGGATGCCTCACTTTGTGGTAGAGGAGTGAAGCCATGAATAATCGCTTACTTTTCCTGGGCAAGAGGGCAAAACATTGCTCAGATTTCTACAGTTGAGCGTAAATTTACCTTACGTTTTAAGTTAACTAAAAATATTAAAAAGTTATAAATGCTTATAATGTTTGTAAAGAGTTATACATGTTTATAAAATTTATAATTAGTTATTACAAGTACAAGATAATTAATTTTAAGATTATATTATTCATTAGATGTAGATTTCTTTATAAATACAATGACAAAAAAGTTTTATTTCATTTGTTTCCTACAAATGATTTAAAAGAACATCAATATTTTTCCATCTCATTTTTTTATACATGATTAGAATGGAATAATTTTGTAAATTTTTGGCGATGCTTGTTCTATTTTCATTAGCCTGTGTGGAATATTTTTTTCCCATAGGTAAGTAATCTTGTTTTAAAAAATAATTCTGGAATAATAGAAACAACTTGAATCTCATGCAAATCTTCAGAAAGAAAGTCATTAACAATTGCATGCTTTCTTTTAAAAAATTCACGAACTTCATCCCTACATGGAACACAGTTCAGTAAGACTTTTGTCAATGTTTCTTCTACTCATGAGTGCACAATTTTACTTTTTACAGTTTTTACAAATAGGTTTCATATAATTTTAAATGAATTTTTTACATATTTAAATAGATTAAATACGGTTTCAAATGAATTTATTACGCTTTCAAAAGGATTTAATACATTTTTACATAAATTTAATACGCTTTCAAATTAAAAACCATTAACTTTGGTGAGAAAATGGACGAAAATAACGCGAGTACAAGCGCCAATTTACATTTCCAACGTGCCTGCTGCCCTCTTGACCAGGAAAAAGTGGTTGATTATTTACTGCTTCAATTCTGGGCTCCTGCGCAATAGGAGTGACGCATCCAGTTAGTATATATCACATCGATGATTATTATAGACCACGGTCTTAGATTGAAAGACCGTGTTTCGGACCTGTTTTAAGCGCACAGGAATGTGGTTCAGGCCAGTTTCATGATTTAGTCACTAGGAGCGCCACGCACACCTAACTAAAGCGCTGGGGATAATAATGTAATCTTATTATCCAGTGTTTTATATGCAAAAAAAACATGAAAAATATTACGCGGATTAATACTGTATTGTGCAGGCAGCTTTCATGTATGAAAAGAAATAGCCTCCAGGCCCCCCCACTTTGACAAAATTAATAGTTTTTGCACATTCCAAATTCGCTGTCATTTTTCGATTAAACTTTAATAGAGATTCTTAATTCCGAATTCTGTTATTTCGCTGGATATGAACAAAATTTTGAATTAAAAAAAATCAATTTTATTAGTATTTAATCTTGTGCAGCTAACTTCTCCGAACGGAAAACAGCAGAATAAATAAAATTAATATGTATTCTCTATACAGGGTGTTTTTGAATTGAGTACAGATTTTTTGGGAGATGATAGAAGAGGTCCTTAGAAGTATTTTTTGTCATATGAACATGGGGTCCCCGCTGCTCCGTTTACTTACAATACTGCATTGAACAATAAAATGACACAAGGACTCAGTGTGCGTTGGTAGGCCTAGATTATTTTATTTTTAACAATTAACACAAGCAATCTACTGTAATAACTTTTAAAGTAATTGTTTGCAAAGAAATTTCAAGGTGCACGTGCTTGTTTGTTGGATTGGTCGTGGCGGACCAGTTGCTTGGTGTCAGATCGTCGAAGGGTTAATGAGAACATAAAAGAAGAAATCGACGATCTAACTCGATCATCAGACGGAGGGAGAAAGAAGAGTAAGGAAAATAAACATAAAAAGAAGAAATCGAATCCCCTGCCACCCCGGGAAGAAAATAGAAGAGGCACGAGAGCGAGAAGGACGAGACCAAGTCAGGGATTGGTGGAAAAGGGGGAGACAGAGAGAGTCTAGAAACCGAAGAGAAAGGGTCTCTAAAGGAGGAGGAGAATGGAAGCATGTGGACCGTAGGAGGAATTGGAAAGAAAACAGAAGAGACACGCCGAGAGAAGTTTCGCCGCATATGAAAAGAGATAAGGCGGCTTCGGCGAGGACAACTGGAGGAAGACGAGGAAGAGACAGGAGCGACTTCAGGAGAAAACCGAAAGAAGTGCGCGTCTCAAGCGTTAACGTCTCCAGTCGGACTGTTCGTTCCACAATTAAAATTCCGGCCCGCGAATATTTAAAAGAGGACTTCCATGGCTACTCTCAGGCAAGTAAATGTTGTAATAAGTACTTGGAGAGAACTTTTGTGAACTCGACTAGACAGGCTGCTCGCCGACGAGAGGGCAACGAGCCCGACATCAAGAGTGCTTTTTGCCACGGGACTCAGGGGAAAAGAGTCACGGAACTACTCAACCGCCGCTTGAGGAATCAACCCGGAGGATTGACCCGCCCGTGCTAGACGACGGACCACAGCCTGTCCAGCCCAATTTCAAGAAAGACGATTGCCGTCGTTCTGACACGACGACGAGCCCAGACGACGCCGTTGTCGTTGATGCAGACTCCGAAGCCCGTAACGTAGGAGGGTCGACAGAACAAGGGGACAACGCCCAGCTATTGACTCGCCCTTTAACGGAGGATTCTTCAGATGCGGCTTCTGCAAGCAACGCAGCGAGCCTGCAGAGCGACCCGGACTTTTGGCGTACGGATACCAAGCGCTTCGCGAGCGCGCGCCCGGCCGAGATCTCGAGCTGCGAGCCGCGCTCGGCTTTAGCGTCCTTGTCCCAGGGTACTGTACATTTCAATTCAGTATCGGCTAAGCTTAGTGACCTTAAAGCATTTAGAGTTGTTAAGTTGAAAACTAATTTTTTCTCTTGAATTTTGACTGTCCTCATTAATAGCTATAGAAGAATATTTCATTGCTTCCGAAGTTTTCCCCGTTCACTGTATGCTTTTGATGAGTGACTGATATATGTGTTTTTCATATAATTTTTTTTTTAGTCTCGGGAAACGCTCCAACAAACCCCCAGGGGTCACCGTTTTTTCAGCAGCGGTGACAGACCCAGCAAGTGTTCGACGACATTGGCAATTTCGACGGGTGGTGACGGAGGCCTTCATCCCGACCCAACCTCGATGGAATCCGATGTTGCCGCAATTCCAATGTTTCTATTTTAAATGTACTATTAATTGAAATCCATGAATATTTGTTTCGAACTGTAAAAATCTTACCATCAAATTTATTAAAATTTCAATTATCAATTACGCAGTTTCCGTCCCTCTCCCTTCTCTTTGCACGACTGGAGTTAACGAGCAAGCATAATTAATGGAATTTATTTGAGTCAATTAAAAAGTCGTGAAACTTGGCCAGCGAGATCGCCAAATCTCACACCGATGGATTTTTTTTATGGGGAAGCATAAAATCAATGGTGTACTCTGAATCTGTAGATACCGAAGAAGAATTGGCGGCTCCTGTTGTCCCGGCAGCAGGTGACATCAGCGACCGTGCAAATCAACTGTTTCCACGCGTACATCAATCCATCATAAGGCGTTGCGAATTGTGCTATAAAGCAAGTGGCGGTCATTTCGAACAATTACTATAAAAGTCATACAGTAGATTGCTTGTGTTAATTGTTAAAAATAAAATAATCTAGGCCTACCAACGCACACTGCGTCCCGGTGTCATTTGATTGTTCAATGCAGTATTGTAAGTAAACGGAGCTGCGGAGACCCCATGTTCATATGACAAAAAATACTTCTAAGGAACTCTTCTATCATCTCTCAAAAATTCTGTACTCAATTCAAAAACACCCTGTATACAGGGTCGGGACACATTAATATGACTACCTGCTAGTATCCGGAATATCCACCTTTGGTGGCAAGCACAGCAGCTACTTGACATGGCAGAGAGTCAATAAGTCCTCGGAAGGTGGTTGCACGTATCTGGGACTATTAGGCGATCAGTGCATCCCGTAATTCCATCACCGTGCGTGGAGGGTCCAGCTTGTGGACATGGCGATCGAGATGGCCCCACAAATGTTCAATGGGGTTGAGGTCCGGGAAGTTTGGTGGCCATGAGAGTAGCTTAAATTCATCCTCATGCTCATCGAACCCGTCGTGGATAATTTTGGCAGTATGGCAGGGAGCATTGTCCTGTTGAAAGGTGCCATCACCCTGAGGAAACACTGTCGACATGAAGGGGTGTACCTGGTCTCCGACGATCGTCAGGTAACGAACAGCATTCAGTGTACCCTCTAGTGGTATCGTTGGGCTCAGACCATACCACAAAAACAACCCCTAAACAGTCACACCTCCCCCACCAGCCTATCGTCTGCCAACGATATTGTCGAGATGCCTGTTCTCAGATGCTTTCCGGCGAATTCTCCATCGTCCGTCCACTCTGTTCACCAGAAACCGCGTCTCGTCAGAGAAAGCAACCCTTTACCACTCGGCCGAGGTCCAATGGCGATAGTCCATTGCGAATTGGAGGCGTTTTTGGCGATGCACAGGCGTCATACGCCTGCTCCGGAGCCCTAACCTCAAGAAGGACCGTTACACTGTCTTGGTGCTGACACGCCTAGTGGCCCCACTGATCACTTGCTGTGTCAGTTGCTCAACAGTGGCATGCCAATTGGTCTTGGCCAGGCTTCGTAACCGATGCTCGCCTCTAGGATTGATGGCCCGTGGGGCCCCACAGTCACCTCTTCGGTTGCTCGAAACTGTCTGGTTCGTCCAGTCGCGATACACCTTCACAACGTCAGCCCTAGAGCAGTTCACAAAAGTGTCCGTTTCTGAAATGCTGCCCCCCTTGGCCCGATAACCAATGATCATCCGCTTTTGGAGGTCCGACAGGCCACTTGCTCTGCCCATGAAAGCGACTTGCTGTGTTAACGGATGCTACTACACGTCTGCTGTTGTCAGCTTTTAATGATATGCAATGATTTTTCATCTGCATACCATGGGACGTTCCAACATGTTCGAGGAGAAGTGGTCATAATGATGTGTCTCGACCCTGTAAAATACACCTTAACGTATTTTTTTTTCCGGTTAAGCTGTTCAAACGATATTAGTTTATTTATTTATTTAGTCCTACTAAAATAAACGAAGGACCCTAGCATTCAGAACTAGCGAACAAAGTCAAATAATTCGACATGAGACGAACAATTTTCGCAAATAAACTGATGGAATGCGAGGAGCCATTTGTGAGTTACTGAGGGTTTCATTGGACGATCTCTCCCCTTATGACATTTGTTTTTGGCCGACCACAGCGGCCAACCGGCAGTCAAGGTTTCATCCACCCGAACTCCGTATTTTTTTTCACTGAAATGACTTCAATACTTGATAGAGAAGATATGTTGAAATTTTGCGGAAAATATTTCCGTTTTGAAATTAAGCAAAGTTGTCTAATTAGTAAATTGCAGAAGCAAAGGTAATTAATAAACATTAGGGAAGTTTATTGCGTTTTGACTGTGTTTTGACGCGCTTTTTTAATAACAATTGGTTAAACCTATTAAGAGATGTTAATTTTTTTTTCTCTTGTAGTACCGACTTGTACCGACAATAATTTCGACTTCTCTCATTAGGACGTATAATTTTTGTAAATTAATTTATTGGCTTTGATGAGCTATTTAGGAGAAAGGGGTTTTACTGCCCCCCCCCCCTTCTCCTGGCTGGTAGTGACCATCCACCTAAACTCCAAATTTTATTTTCACTAGAATCGACGACTTAAAATAGTCATGACTCCAGAAGATATGTTAAAATTTTGTGAAAAAATATTTGTGTCTGTACTCATGCACCTGCATGATCAACCTTTGTGCAGCTAAGACCTCTGAAACGGCAAATAAAGTTAATACACATTCAAAAGGGTTCTTAAACTTTGTCTTGACGTCTCTTTTAATCATAATTAGTTAGGTCTTGCAAGAGATATAATTCTCATCCCTCTCACTGAGAAAAATATTTTTGGATATAAATTAATGGCATCTGAAGAACTTAGGAGAGACTGGGATTTTCGTTTTTAAAAAAATTTGCTTATATCAAATGAATAACAGAGCTCGGAGCTAAAACTCTTTTAAAATTTAATCGACATTTGATATGGCGAAATTGTGCAAGAAGCGTTAATTTTATGTCATAAATGCTTGTGCAACTATACCATTCCACCCTTTTAGCTACACATAATTTTAGTTTCGCACTGGTGATTTATATGCCGTACACCAGTTGTCGCTAAAAAACGGAAATAATTTCGTCCAGTTTTGCCTCCAGGTTAATTGCTCCATGGTTCAAACTACAAAACGAACACACATTGGTGAGAGGAAGTACGTCACAGTCACAAGAGTTTTGACGTTTCTGAGCGTCTGGAATCGAGACTATTCATCAAGAACCAATCAAATAAGTGGAAACTGTTCCCAAACGATCGCTCAGTATGGAGGCAAAGAAAAGAATCACAGATGAGTAAAACGAAATTTTATTTTATTGAAAATAATACACGAAATTTTATTTTATTGAAAATAATAAACGAAAATTTGATAACGAGTTTACGAAGAACTATGGGATTTTTTTTATACCCATTTTACTTTTTAATTTTTAATGCACTTAAAGTGAGGGTTTTATTTTCTAATTTTTAATTACCGTATTTACCCAAATATATCCCGAGGTTTTTTTCAGAAATTATACAAAAAAGTGATCTGATTAAATTCGCGTGCGAGGAAAAATTTTTTTTTTGACCGGCGCCGTTTTTGTTTTTTTAGCGAACGGTCTCACTTTCGTATTGCGGTAAAGCATTATTTTTTGCATTTTCGTACCAAATGCTATAAAAAAGGATTTTACGATAGTAGTAAGGGCAGTCCTTTATATACCAGGTTCAACTTTGAGCTCTGGATTTATATACCAAGACGGCGGCGCTTCCGGCCTCGCCCACCACGCCCTCGCCTCAGGCAATGGTATACAAACCAGCCTCCACGTGACCCTTTTTTATCAGCAGAGATAAGATGAAAAGATAAGATATGCCCAGCTGACTGCCATTTTGGTTGCCATGGCAACAGGGCGGCCATTTTCGATGAACAGATAAGATAAAACCAGCTGGTCGCCCCCTCCACCCGCCATTTTGACAAACGGCGGCCATTTCTGTTTTTCTTATAATTTTTAATAATTTTTTATGAATAATAATTCTTTATTAAATACTGATAAAAAGATAAGAAAGATGAAAAGAAAAAGAAAAGAAAAAGGAAAGAGAGAAAGAAGAAGAACGGAAAAAAGAAAGAAAGAGAGAGAGAGAGAGAGAAGGAAAGAAAAAGATAGAGAGAGAGAGAAAGAAGAGAGGATAGTGGAAAGAGAGAAGTGGAAAGAGAAAGAAGAAGGAGAAGTGGTTTTTCTTTGGGGGTACGCTGCCTCTCCCTCTCACCCTGTGCTTGGTGTAAGTGGTCTGAACTGCCTGTTATGTCGTCAGAGCGCTCTAGTGGTGACATACCAGGGGTTCCGGTCGACCCACGCCTTTGCAGGAGGGCGGTAGGTTGAGGCAGCCGGGGCACTTCGAGACTCGACCAGGGTGCTGGTACCTGTGCAGAAAGTTGCGGGCAGAGCTTAGGTAGTCGTAACACTCCATTGAGATGCCAAGCATCACCGCTAAACACAGGGGCACCCGTCGCTGTGAGCCTCGAAGGGGATTGATCTGCCGTGGCCAAGGGCATAAGAGCCGTGGTGATTCGGTTAAGTAGGGATGGATTGCAAATCACTTTTGAAGTGGAGAGGCAGATGGTATTGCCTCCACGGGTTTTTAAGATCTAAAAAGATCTTCGGGTGGCATAATGCTACACCCAACGTAAAAAAAAACCTCTAACGAGGCAACATGAACTTGGCCCACAGCTTTCGCTGGTCAGAAGGTAACTCCTAACACCTACTCACTTTGGCCACCTGAGTAGGCAAATGATCTAGTTCAACCACTGGCTAGTTCGACCAATGGGAACAGATGCTTGACTGTACCCGAGTCTGCGGAGCCCTATCCACGGCCGTGCCTTATTCGCATTTGTTAATTGTCTATGGGTGAGAGAAACCCATACGTTTTAAATTCTAGTTGCAATGTATATTAGAGTGTTTACTGTAAAGTCGCTTGGTCCTGGGGTCGAATTTGGCAAAGTTATTAAGAAAAACATACTTATTTCCAAGGTTGTTAAAGAGAAGGTGGCCTCTATCGGGGTGATCGATGGTCATTGGCTACTGACGTATGACGTCAGCTGGAAGGTTTGGTGCAGACGAATGCATAGAAAACTATAGGGAATAGCGCGGTGACCTTTATTTTCCAGTCTATTTCTACTATTTATCACCAATATAAATGATGAAAAACGTGCCAAGATTTTATATAAATATTTTATTGGAATAATATGTGTTTAAAATTCAGAGATTGCAAATAAAAGATCTATTTATGTACATTTAGCACTGAAATACAAAAGCAAATACTGCAACAGCGACGCCACCTCGTCAAAGCAATTCTTTAACGATTAACCTGTTACAGTATTCAATCATTTAGCACTAAATGCTAGTACACCATTAAAACATCTACCACTGCTTGTATGGTTATAAAAATATGATAGGAAGAAAAAAAAGTAATGCCTACATACCCAATTACTTTCTGTTTGAGTCTGACCGAACATTTTCGTTTTGTTCAAATTACAATTTGAGAGTGAAAGCGTATCCCACCTCGTCGTTTTTCCCAACGTGGTCTATAGAGTCTTCAAATGAATCTGAAGCCACTGAACAGTTTCAATTACTTGGTACGAGTGAAGGAGGTGAAGATGAAAGCGAAGAGTCTTGTGTATATTTTATTTTCTAAACTTCTCTCTCAAGTTTCAAATTTTCTCTTAACTTTCGATTTTCTCGTAGTGCAATCTGTTGTATTTTTGCGTTTTAACGCTCGTATTAAGAGCACATCTCCTGCTCGTTACGAGTGTGCTCTTTTTCATTATAAGAAGGGCGCGGCCCCGGCGTTGCTCATTTAATGACATTTTGCTCGAATCTACTGCCATGAGAAGAATAAATGCATGGAAATATAATCAATCTACTCTATATTATTATATTGGACTAAAAATAATAAATAATTGCGTTTATTATTAGCAAAAGCACATGGAACTCCAGCCATCTCAGCTTTGTTACGTTCAAATTCGCGCCGACGCGACAGCGCCTCGTTACAGCGAGGTTGTCGGCCATTACACGCTCGCACGGCACGAATAAAGGTTTCTGAGTGTGAATAGAGGGTCTGTGGGTCGGTTTTTAGAGTGTCTGTATTCGCAAGCGTTGTGGCACGACGTCTAAGAACGCTTCAAGGCTCTGAATAAGTTTTATTGAACCGATTACGTTTTAATCTCCACGTTCACCCTCCGGCGACGATCGTGCGCAGCTTTCTTGCATGCTCCGCGTGGATTAGAGAAATTCTGGGTCGTTTATTTGCTTCCTTTGGTTTCTACACACACTACTTGTTAATTATTAGGGTTGTATGAACCGTTTTTACAAACGGAAAAGCTTTATTTCAAAAGCGAAGGCGATGGTAACTTCGCCGACACCCTTCGCTACACTCGTTCCACACAGCAGACGCTGACGCACGTTGTTTTCTCGCTCCTGCGCGTGCTGGAAGCTGATTTCTTGTGAAATACACGAGGCAAAGAGTTTACAATGTTTTGTGGGTCCTAATTCCGCTCTCTTTAATGTTTGGCACAGTTACCATGTTTTAAATACGAGTTTTTGTTGTGTCGTTTTAAGGGGAATCGATCTACTGTTGTCTGTCGTTGCGCTTGCGCGCGCAGCGGCTGTGGCGATGATGTTTACCAGGCGCGGAGGGTAGATTTACCGCTGAAAAACTGTTAACTTTTTAACCCCTTGAATTTACCGAATAAAAACAATACAATACAATAGGCTACTAAATGAAAGTTTAACATATTGTGATTCCAGAAGAAACTTCTAATTTAATGCATTCTGTTTCTATACATTCACATTCCTCTAGGTGACCCAGTTGAAGGTATGCGCGCGCGTCGACAGCAGCAGCAGCAGCAGCGGTGGCGGTGGCGGTGGCGGGTCACTGCCTCAGCGTTGGAAACAACGATTGACACATGTTATGGTTATCAAACAAAATTAAATTTCCCACATACATAAATAAATAATTTATTTTTAAATCGCAAATAAAATTCATTTAATTTTTTTATCACAAATAAAATTCATTTAATTTCTTTTTTCTCACGGAAAAAATTTTAATGAATATTTTTTCAATACATAAAAACTGTCTATTTGAATTTTTTTTTAGTTTATTATTATTATTTTTTTTTTATATAACAGATTTATTTTTTTACAAAAATTATTTTACAAGAATTATTTACAAAAACTATTATTTACAAGATTTATTTACAAGAATTGTGCAAATATTATTTACAAGAAAAAATAACAAATATTTTACATAAAATTTGATTTTCGTCTTACAATACTGTACGTGTTTTCGAGATTAACATCCCATCCTTGCCATTTAAAAACTACTGTGGTTGATTTTGTTTAGTGGGGTTGTTATGGAAAGTAGGCGTTACAAACACGAAGATGAAGTTACACATACGTACTGCAATTGTATGAAAAGGAGATATGTTTTTTACCATACTCTCTTGTATCCGTACGGATAAGTTTTGCTTAGATTCCCTAGCAACATGAATCTCTTCTGATTAGTGACCTGGTAAATTTTCCTTGTCGGTTTGTTGAACAGGTGCCCTTTTTTTATCACGACATAAATTAAAATCCACAGGTACGTGAACGCTGTGTAGGGAAGATGAGGTCGTATCTGTTGTGTTTTGGACCAGTTGTTCGATCGTCGCCGGATTAAGCACCTCTAATGCTTTTCTTGTTAATGAGATACCTTTGCATTTTATAGAAACCTCACCATTCGAAAAAAAGAAACAGTAATTTTTCGGCCCGGCGACGACGAGCTTTTCGATGAAAACACGAGGCCCATACTTTTGTAATGTTTCATCCGTAAGCTGCCCTAAATTAGAACCACGGGGGAGGAGTTCAGTTTCGACCGGTTCGCTTTAGAGAAGTGAATCCATGTCGCAATAATGCAAGTGAATCCACAGTCGTGCTATCCGTTCATTGGTCACACCCTGGCCTTCAACCCTGCAAATTTCGGCGGCTGCTGCTCGCGCACTGGTCCCCTTTTTCCAATAGTAACGAAGGAGCCCGCGTATCCCCATTTTTTCTGCCGTATTTTTACACTGGCTGACGTAGTTGGCAATATCTCTCTGGCATTCAAATTCTTTTCTCTTAATAAACTGCGATATACCCTTGTGATAAATGGTCTTCGACCAGAATTCGTCAAACTCTAACCCCCCCCCCCCCCCTCTCCCGACTCGGCCACTACTTTTGACTCAACCTCTGTATACACTTTTTACGCAATGCAAGCGACACATGAAAATTTGCATGCGGCAGACACAGTGTATAGCAGAGGTCGGCAAATACGGCCCTCCGCTTCATTTTTTACGACCCACGAGCTATAAATGAATAAGAAAAACTTGCTATTTAAGTAAATCTATCTACAAAAGTTTCCATTAGTATCAAAATAGGATCGCAAAAATAAAAGATTTACTACTTGGCCTTTACAAAAAATGCTTCCCGACCCCTGCTCTGTAGCATAATATCTATGCCTTTCTTTTAATATGCATTTTAATAAAGCTTTGATTCTTAGTGCCAGATCTTCTGAATTTCACTACAAGGTTTCTTTTCAAATATCTGGATACAAGCAGTACAAAGCAGATAAGAAATATAAAAACAAGGAAAAGATTAAATTACATTAATTTTATCGAAAAATACAGGAATGAAATTACAAATTGCCATTAATAGATAAAGCAAAATACGTGAAGAATAATTAGCAAAGCTAGCACAATTGACGGAAATTCTTTTCAAATTTTCCAATTACAAGTTACAAAAGGGAACGGAAAATTCCACGACCTGGACTCGAGCCAGGAACCACGACAGTCGCTGTTGCTGCTGAAACCAATTGAGTTATCGCGGACAATGAATCGCAAGCTGTTACAATATGTCCATATGGACTTCCATGAAGTCACAAATCAGCTCAATTGACAGAGGCGGCCCCCGACTTGCAAATCGGGAATCTTCTTCATCCCTAAACCATCAAATAAATTGATGAAAATTGAACTCAAAGATAAGGAAGATAAATTCCTAATATTCGTAATTACAAAGTAGAAATAGAAAGCAAATATTCCCTTTTGGATTCCAGGTCGCGGAATTTTTTCCTTCCCTTTTCTACAAGGTAATTCTGATACATAAGAAGAATTTCTTCAGAGTTTTTTTTATCTTCTCTTTAATAAAATTTTAAAGAAAAGACCTATAACCAACCATTCCACTATCCGCGCAGTCCAATCGCCAAATCGTCAATGATAGTTCAACTAATCTGACGAATAAACAATCACATTTGGCGAACATACTTGGCTAATTCTATTTATATGAACAATTTTTCAAACTGTTTCTATGTATATAGACAATTTTTTTATAGAGAATATTTAGAAAAATTAGCTTCGAAAATAAGATTAGCATGTAATTCACGAATTCTCGAAAAGATCCAACGTTTATAAAGCTCTGAACATAGGATTCACACATTAACAACAGGACGAGTACAAGCAGACGATACAATCGAAAAACAGCAGATCCCACAAAAATAAAATCACCAATTTTTTGAAATGTGATATGGGTCATTCTCACGAAAATGGCACAAATCATGACCGCTACGTTTGAATTTTTTTGAGAAAATTTCAGAAATGCTACCAATTAAACACATTTTTTTTATATTCTTCATTTAATTCTGTATAATCAGGTACTTATTGTTTTGACTTAAGTGATTTATAAAAGCATTAATTTTTTTTATTTGAAGAACAAGTAGGACAAAACTTGATATCCTAACTTCAAATCAATAAGAGTTAAAACATTATTTAAGAAATTGCTTAAATACTACACCTATGAAAATTATCAATTATATTGCATCTCTTACATAAACATAATTTTAACAATAAACCTTTATTAAAAAATTATTCTTTTATAAGAAAAATTGTTCCTTAGTAATGTCCCAACATTTTATGTATACTGGAATGTCCACTATGTTACAACCATTTCAAAAATAAAATAATAAAATAAATTGAATCTGGCAACAATTTTGAGATGACTAAGTAGTACAACTTCGATACTTAGTCAGCCATTTTGGATTCCACAGTCAACAAGCAAGACAAGACTCATTCTTTTTCTCAAATAGTTAATTTCAGTTTTTAATGTCCACTATGTTACATTTAAATTAATGATTAAAAAAGTTTTTTCCTGAAATTGCATATAAACTAGTAAATTTAATATT
>JAHWFO010088232.1:79023-104274 GCA_023313115.1 Rhysida immarginata | reverse complement strand
AATCACCAATAGGGCCTAAGTCGGAGTTTAATAACGTGTCGTTCTTGGATTTATGGCTAGCTATGCTCTCGAAAGCATCTAACAAGTGTTTTATTGATAGATTGTAACAGTTTTAAGTTGTCGATGAAAAAAACGTGACCCTTCTTTATTGAAGTTTGGCTACGGCTGATTGTCTGCATCTACCGAATCTTCTGTCGTCGAAGTGTTCCCTAAGTCTAGTAGATAAACTTCGTTTGGTCTGACCTTAGTAAAGCTTAGGACATTGCGAACAATGGATGACGCGGATGCCTGACTTTTGTATATCGAGTACCTTATGTTTGGGGTTACCCAGCAAGTTTCGTATTTGGTTGCTGAAAGAAAGAGAAATGTTATATTGTTTTAAAATTGAATTTAAATTTTTAATAAGTAGTTTATTTTAAGAAACAGATATTGTTCTATACTTATCTTTAATAGGATGTAGAGTGGTTATGTCTGAGAAAAAGTTTTTGAACTTCCTCTTCCTCAAAGGATCTTCGGCAAAGTTGACTTTTAGTAACTGCGAGCACTGCGTGCACTGCAGTGAAGCCTCTCTCAGAGACACCCAAATGAACAATTCATTCATAGCAACTGTTTCGTATCCGCCCTGCAGTGAAGCATCACGTAAAGACGCCACTGTTGACCCATAAATTCGCAGCATTTTACTCTCAAGTTACAAATTACTATTTGAAATTAATAAAGTTTATGTATAATTCGTAAATATTTAACAATAATCAGTTAATGTTATTGAAAGGCGTACTATAAGAATTTACAAAATTACTACTAATTAATAACTGATTTAAACATTTGATTTGTTAAAAAATATTACTAAATTGCAAAAAAAAAAGTTGAGTGGGTCTTGTTTCACAAAGAAATGATGGGTCTTGTATGATTTTATTTGCGTAAAGTGACAGTCCTTTAAAATCACACAAAAGAATTCCGTGTTTTTATATTTGTAAGATTACCAACAATTAAAACGCTCTTTACCCATTTCTTAATCGTATGATTTCATACTATTAATAGCAAATGAGTAAATAACCTAAATATGTAAGCACGGAATTTCTTTGTGTGATTATGATTTTATTCCCATAAACGGCCGTCATTTTACGCAAAAAATACTAAAAACAAACAACCGTCTGGTATAAATAATAATAATAATAATAATAATTAATAATAATTAATTATAATAATTAATAATAATTCAATTCAAGTTTTATTTATGATCAATAAATTCAATAGCATTTTCATAATAATCCAAATGTTAGCAGTAATTAATATAATAATAATAATATATAATATAATATATTATATTTTTAAGCTTAAAATACAGTTTTGCCAAACCCCTAATATAATAATAATAATAATAACAACCCTCGTGTGGTCCTACGTCCGCGTCGTGCGCGGGGGGGGGGGGGCAACATCTTAGAGAGATGGCCCTGGTTAACCGGTCTGATTTACTCTACCCTTAGATTAATTTCAAGGGTCCAGATGACCCAGTAGGGTTGATGAGCTGATTACATCAACCAAGGGCCTGCTGATGATGGAGATGGCTAACAGGACCACCCATTTATTGGTGATCAATATGATTAGTGCTAGTGCGTTATCTGATACCGGCTCGGACGTCACCCGGGTTACCAAGGTCCGCGCTCGTGGGTTAGGCAGAGGCTCACGTTCGAAAAATATGCCACAATCTCCCAGAGCCACTGGTGGCGAAAGCAGCACCAACCCCTGTTCGGCTACTGCAATGCCACAACTTGTCCCTAGTGTTTCAAGAGCTTCTTTGCCCTCGACCACTAAGGCAGGCAAGCCACGCCAAGGCATGAAATGGACCAATGACATAAACTGTTTTATCATGCGAGCCTACTACGCAGTCACTATATTGGGTGCATAACTTTCCCTCCCTCGCATTTGAGTCCCTTGGGCTTTGGCCCTCTTTTGGGTCCGCCTCTGGGATAGGCTTCCGGACTTGATCCGAGTTTGGCTTCCCCAAAGAATGATAATAATAATAGGTAACAACAACAGGGATTAAACCACTAAATAAACTGGAAGTCCAAGCCGCTATGTTGCCCCCCCAACAGGCCAAAGGCCCAAAATGGGGCTATTTAAGATACAAGTACAAGGGAAGTAACGTAATTAAAAAAGGACAATAAATAAACAGAAAAACACAATTTTATTTATACAGTTTAACAGAAATATAACAATAATTACAAAGATAAAAATTCAATAATAATAATAATTCAATTCAATTCAATTTAGTACATGTACTGAGTTCACACAAGCCAACACGGAACTACAATATCGAGCAAGTAAAATGAGAGTTACAAGACAAGCAATAAATACAACCATAATCACAAAGGCAGGATAGTAACATGACGAGGAAAATTAATTAAATAAATCACTGACATCAAAATTCTCATTGTATAGTTTTTGAATTCTAAACATTGTATCCCGAAGAAATTCTTCTCTGAGTTTAATGAAACTGGACTCGAGAAGGTTCAGAGCATCCATCTTCCCTACCAAAACATTCTAAAGAAAGGCAAAATCAATCTTCATTCTAATATCTGAGAGTGCACACAGATCTGAAGGTACATCAAAATTCGGGAATTTCCGCTTCAGAAACCGGAGAAAAACATTTTGCACCCTATCCAGTTTACAAGACTGCATATTCGAACCCCCATTCTATAAAACAGAACAGTAGGACAAAATGGGTAAAACTAGACTCGAATAATACCGAACAAATGTAGAAGGGCACCGAAAATCGGCTCTATTGCGTACAATGATGCCAAGAGCTCTGCAAGCCTTCAGACGAACAGTCAACATGGGAATTATAGGAAAGTGTGCTATCAACGATTATGCCAAGATCACGGACACAGAGCTTCTTAGCAACTTGCACATTTCCACAAACAGATTAAGAGAACTCGAAAAACTTGGTCTTTTTTGTCACATTTGGTTGCATTAATTGCGAGATCATTCTGCTCACACTAATAACATATACTATAAATTTCCTGCTGAAGCAGGTAAGCATTAAGACAATTATTATGCTACCAAAAAGTTTCACGTCATCTGCATACATCAGTATATGGGAGTTTCTAATCACCTCGGGGAGTTCAGCAGTGAAGATAACAAATAATAAAGGCCCTAGGACAGAACCCTGTGGAACACCATCGTGAGGCCTATAGGGCAATGATGAATGATGTCGTATGGATACAACAAACTGTCGATCCAACAGGAAAGAGCGCATTATCCGAAGGAGTCCATCAACCATCCCATATGCACGCAATTTTTTAATTAGTAACTCATGATTGACAGAGTCGAACGCCTTTTGCATATCAAAGTAGACCACGTCAAGTTGCTGGCAGTGGTCAAGAGCATCATGAGCATAAGTGGTGAGAGATACAAGATTGCTCACAACGGAACGTCGGGGAATGAAACCATGTTAACACGCAGAAAGATGAGGAAGAATATGTTGCAGAAGATATTTATGAATGATGTTGTCAAAGACTTTGGCAGTGGGTGGAAGGATAGAGAACGGCTTATAGCTAGCAATGTCAGTCCGTTTGGGAGAACCACCCTTAAAGGCAGGAACCACAACCGCATTCTTCCTTATTTCAGTATAGTGGCCAGCTTTTAGACACACATTAAAGATGCGCCTAAGAGGAATAATTATGACATTTCGAAAGCCTATGAGAATAAAGGAAGGAACTTCTGTCGGAGAATTGCAAGGCTTGGCCCGTAATCTATTAATGCCGTAGGCAACATCTCTATCAGTGAACTCCGTTAAGATGAGGTTATCAATAGGGGGACAATAGGTAGACAGTTTTCCGAGAATGTATTGAAAGAAGTAGAGACAGTTTCACTGAAATGCTGGGCAAAACAGTTACTAATATCTAGTCCATCAGTAATGGTAAGACCAGCAGAGGTAGTGATAGTAGTTATAGCATGTCGATCCTTTCTTTTGGAGTAGAAGCAAATCTGGATATTTTTCTTATTACGGGAGTTATTCGTACATTCGCTACATGGTCTTACGCCGCAAATATAAAAATAATTCTGATAATGGATAGGTCATAGCGTAGCCAGCGTATATGTAAACAGTATCAAATTTATTATATGCAAAGACCCCAAGTATCAAATTTATTAAAGAAAAGATGATGGATTATTTAAACACGATGCCTCAAAATAGGAAAGAAAAAGAAAATTCCAGTCTGGGATCGCGACGCTCTAAGCAATTAAGTCATTGTTGATTGTAATGTAGGCTCGTGGCTTAATTTTTCATTTATGACTTAAATTTAATGTCATATTCACCCGGATGCACGACAATAATGAAAATATGTAGAGTAAATTTTAATTCTAACGCGATCACCAAATAATTAATTCGGTAAATTAATATTAGAAAATAAATTTAAAAAAAGACCCCCCCCTCTCCAAATACGAAAATAAAAACTCTAGTAAATTCAGATAAAAAACCCAGATATTTATCAAATAATTCAATAAAATAATGTATCAATTATAAAAAATCAGATAAAAATTAAGGTTTATTTCTGGGATATGTCCTCATTTGTGCTATTACTCTAGACGTTTTGACCGGTAGGGTTTTTGCAGGATCCTACTTCAAACAAATCAAAATAAAACAGATCGCGACCTAGTATTACCTTAGATGTACAGATTGCGACAGTGTACATACAGAATTCATTTATATGATACAAGACCCACTCAACCAAATTTTTTTGCAATTTAGTAATTTTTTTAATATGTCAAATGTTTAAATCAGTTATTAATTAGTAATAATTTTGTAAATTCTTATACTAAGCGTTTCAATAAAATTAACTGATTATTTTTAAATATTTACGAATTAAAATAAATTTTATTAATTTCTAATAGTAATTAATAACTTCAGAGTAAAATGTTGCGAAATTATGGGCCAACAGTGGCGTCTTTAAGTGATGCTTCACTGCAGAGCGGATACGAAACAGTTGCTATGATTGAGTTGTTCATTTGGGTGTCTCTGAGAGAGGCTTCACTGCAGTGCACGCAGTGCCCGCAGTTACTAAAAGTCAACTTTGCCGGATCTTCAATCATTTTCGAGTTGTACCCGTTTTTCTCGGCTATATTTTTAATCAAATCAATCTCTTGTTTGAATGAAATATTGTTTAATAGGATATTTATAGCCCTATCCAACATATAAACAAAAAAGTTGAAACTGTTTGGGTCCAAAGATGGCTTGATTCGATGGGACTGTAGTTTAGGTGATTGGAGGGTTTCCTATGATTATCAAAATGCAGGGAGTGATTATTCCTAATTATCACCAAATCCAAACACGGTACTTTGTTGTTTTCTTCAACTTCACACGTAAACTTGATAAAAGGGAAGAAACTGTTGAAGTGATTAATGAATGCATTAACGTCACAGGAATTCGTGTCAAAAACTGTGAAAACATCGTCTACATAACGGAACCAGGTGTCGGGAAAATAAAAATTAGAATTCTTATGAATGTCTTCAAAACTTATTAGGAAAACTTCAGCAAGAATAGGGCTGAGACATGATCCCATCGGTGTACCACCTATCATTTTATAAAACTGATTGTTGAATTGGAAGACATTATTATTAACACAAAGTTAGTTACGTTATGCATTCATCGCTCTTATTCTCGCGGATCTTGTTTTTGACAAGTACATCATTGAGGAATTTGAGGGTTTCCAGAATGGGAACGCTAAAAAATAATGAAACAACATCGAAAGAAATTAAAATCTCGCCTTCTTTAATAGTCTTATTCTTGAGTTTTTAGACCAAGTCAGTACTATTGAGGACCGAACTGTCGAAATTAGACAGTTTTAAGGTTTTGATAAATTTGGTCAAATGTTTTGAAACCAAATAGGTAGGGCTGTCAATGTTGAAAACTATCGGACGCATTTTGTTTCCAGGTTTGTGTACTTTGGATAAAGCATATAATTTCGGCTATGGTGGTTTAGCAATTATTAGTGATGAAGCCATATTTTTGGGAATGATATTGGGGCAACTTTTGATGCAATCTTTTACTGCTGTAAGTAATTTAGGTAGACGGTTCTTATTTAATGTAACAAAAGGCCCTTCATCGATAAGATTGTTAACCCTATTGAAATAATCTGATTTTTCAATAATGACTGTATTATTTCCTTTATCTCTCTTAAGATAAAAGAGTCCTTCCTCATAAGTGAATTAATGATATTAAAATTATCAGAGCCATAATATGGACCGTGGCTTGTTTTGCCAACCCAATTTTTGCATAGAACTTGTTAACACTGTGCGTTGGTATTTCTTTTAGTTTCTACTGGAAGGAAGCGAATTCCTCCTTTAATTTCCCCAACCAGTCGGTGAACGTCTTTCTGATCATTATTAAGAGCGTATTTTAGTCCCTTCGAAAGTAGCCTAAGTTCAGGGGCGGTGAAGTGTAAATTGGTTTGATTAATCAAACTGTCAACACAAGTGGATTTATTGACCGGAGGTTTTTGATTAGCAATTATGAGGTTGAGTTTGTTAGATAGTTTTTGGTTCTTTTGGATGATCTTTTTTTCGTTGACGAAGTTCATTCTAAACATGAAATCATCCCAATCTTTTTTCTTTAGAGAATTACTTAGTTTTAAATGTAAATTGTATGCCTTAGCTTGTGTTACAGACAGTTTCTAAATAAGGAAACCAATTTCCATGCATAATCTTTTGGTCTTAACAAAAGGTAGAATATTTTTTAGAGTATGATCTTTTGAACTAATAAATTTTATACAGTTGATAAAATTGGGAAAGACGTGGTGAAATTTACAATTATTGAGGAAACTATTATCTGCTTTTAAAAATCGAATTCTGAAATTAAGCCTGCAAAATTAATTTAACTCGCTATTAAAGAAAGAAACCTGAGTAGCCATAACTGATGATAATTCGAGTATTTCAAAATTACACCAAAAAGTATAACTGCGGCAAATATCCATAATTGAAAACAAGAATAAAAAGGTATGTGGATAATCGTAATTAAGTATAGAGAAGTGCTTCTTTACCACAACAAAAGTAATAAAGAATATAACAAAAATAAACATAACAGAAAATTACAACCTGGAAGCGCTTTTCGGGAGCAAAGCTCTCATCATTCGGCAGGAACCAAGGAGAACACGTGGAAAACCCAAAGTGAACTGATTAGAAACCGAAGAAAGCGGTTTATATAGCGAGGGAAATACAAGGCAGACCAATAATAGAAAAGAAAAAAAACAATATTATTGGTTGGCTAATTGAGACTACCACTGAATTAGAGGGGAATCACCAATAGGGCCTAATTTGGAGTTTAATAACGTGTTGTTCTTGGATTTATGGGTAGCGATGCTCTAGAAAGCATCTAACTAGTGTTTTTTATTGATAAATTGTAACAGTTTTAAGTTGTCGATGGAAAAATCGTGGCCCGTCTCTATTGAATGTTTGGCTATGGCTAATTGACTGCATCTACCGAATCTTCTAAAGTCGAGGTGTTTCTTAAATTTGGTGGATAAACTGCGTTTGGTCTGACCTTTGTAAAGCCTAGGACACTGTGAACAATAGTTGATGTAAATGCCTGACTTTCGTATATCGGGTACCTTATCTTTGGGGTTACCCAGCAAGTTTCGTATTTGGTTGGGGTTGCTGAAAGAAAGAGAATTGTTATATTGTTTGAAAATTGAATTTAACTTTCTAATAAGTAGTTTATTGTATATAACGGATATTGTTCTATACTTATTTCAATAGGGTTAACAATCTTATCAATAAAGGGCCTTTCGTTACATTAGAATAGAACCCTCTACCTAAATTATTTACAGCAGTAAAAGATTGCATCAAAAGTTGCCCCAATATCATTCCCAAAAACATGGCTTCATCAATAATAATTGCTAACCCAACAATGACGAAATTATGTGCTTTGCCCAAAATACACAAACCTGGAAACAAAATGCGTCCCATAGTTTCCAACATTGAACACCCCTACCTATTTGGCTTCAAAACATTTGGCCAAATTTATCAAAACCTTATAACTGTCTAATTTCGACAGTTCAGTCATCAATACTATTGACTTGCTCCAAAAGCTCAAGAATAAGACACTTAAAGAAGGCGAGATTTTTGTTTCTTTCGATGTTGTTCCATTATTTCCTAGCGTTCCTATTCCGGAAACCCTCGAATTCCTCAAAGATATTCTTGTCAAAAACAAGATCCCCGAGAATAAGAGCCAAGAATGCATATCGTAACTAACTTTGTGTTAATAATAATGTCTTCCAATTCAACAATCAGTTTTACAAAATGATAGGTGGTACACCGATGGGATCATGTCTCAGCCCTATTCTTGCTGAAGTTTTCCTAATAAGTTTTGAAGACATTCTTAAGAATTCTTATTTTTACTTTCCCGACACTTGGTTCCGTTATGTAGACCATGTTTTCAGAATTTTTGACCCAAACTCCTGTGACGTTATTGCATTCATTAATCACATCAATAGTTTCTTCCCTTTTATCAAGTTTACTTCTCGGATAAATTACCGTTCTCGGATTTAGTAATAATTAGGAAAAATCACTCCCTACGATTTGATATTCATAGGAAACCCTTAAATAGGATATTAAAATGATTGAAGATCTTTTGAGGAAGAGGAAGTTCAAAAAATTTCTCTCAGACATAACCACTCTATATCCCATCAAAGATAACTATAGAACAATATCCGTTCCTTACATAAGACTACTTATTAAAAATTTAAATTCAATTTTCAAAAAATATATCATTTCTCTTTCTTTCAGCAACCCCAACCAAATACGAAACTTGCTGGGTAAGCCCAAACATAAGGTACTGGATATGCAAAAGTCAGGCATCTATGTCATCTATTGTTCGCAATGTCCTTAGATTCACAAAGGTCAGACCAAACGCAGTTTATCCACCAGATTTAAGGAACACCTCGACCACAGAAGATTTGGTGGATGCAGTCAATCAGCCATAGCCAAACATTCAATAGAGACGGTCACGATTTTCCATCCACAACTTAAAACTGTTACAATCTATCAATAAAAAACACTTGTTAGATGCTTTCGAGAGCATGGCTATCCATAAATCCAAGAACAACACGTTATTAAACTCTGATTACGCCCTATTGGTGATTGCCCTCTAATTCAGTGGTGGTCTCAATTAGCCAACTAATAATATTGTTTTTATTTCTTTTCTATTATTGGTCTGCCTTGTATTTCTCTCTCTATAAAACCGCTTTCTTCGGTTTCCAATAAGTTCATTTTGGGTTTTCGGCGTGTTCTCCTTGGTTCAAAAAGCGCTTCCATGTTGTATATTTCTGTTATGTTTTTTTTTATTTATTATATTCTTTATTACGTTTGTTGTGGTAAAAGAGCCCTTCTTTATACTTAATATTCGTTTTTGTTTAGTAGCACGTGCCTTAATGGTGCCATATAATGCCACATAGTACCATTGGAACTTTCACTTCTAATATATAGCATATATTACATCAAACAACTTGTAACCATGTGCTATAAGTGAATATAACGAGTAAATAATGATATTGAATAATGTTTAATAGCACATACACTAATGGTTCCAAGTGGTATGACATAATACCTTTGGAACTTTCAATGCAAAGATATGGCATGTAATATATCTAACAACTCTTAATAACATGTAATACCTAAATATAACGAGTAAATAATGATAATGATTTTTGTATACTAGCACATACCCTAATGGTACCATGTGGTAAAATATGGTACTGTCGGGACTTTCATTGCTAAGATATTGCATGTAATATATCAAACAGCTCGTAATAACATGTAATGAGTGAATAAAACGAGTAAAAAATAAAAATGGTTATCGGTTTAGTAGGACGTGCCCTAATGCTACCATAGGTACAAGTGGAACTTTCAATGCTAAGATATTTCATGTGATATATTAAACAACTCTTAGCAAATGAAATGAGTGAATATAACGAGTAAAAAATGCTAATCGTTATTGGTTTAGTAGCACATGCCCTAATGGTGCCAAATGGTACGATGTGGTATCATTGGAACTTTCAATGGCATGTATTATATCAATCAACTCGTAACAACATGTAATGAGTGAATACAACGAATAATAATACAAATGGTTATTGGTTTAGTATCACGTGCCGTAGTAGTGCCAAGTGGTACAATATGGTATTAGTGGAATTTCTATGAATGGATAATTATAAGAGAAAAGGACGAGACACAAAAACCCTGGAATGCAATAAATAAAACTGAAAAATGAAATAATAATTAACAGATAACAAAATAATAAATATATATAAATATAATCAAAATAAAACTAAAATAAAACTAAAAAATCAAATAATTTTTTAGTTTTATTTTGATTATACTTAAATATTTATTATTTTGTTATCTGTTAATTATTATTAAATTTTTCACTGGAATTTCTATTTTTTGATATAGCATGTAATATTTCAAACAACTCAGAACAACATATAATGAGTGAATGTAACTAGTAAATAATGATAATCGTTACTGGTTCAGTAGAGCCTGTCTTAATTGTGCCATGTAGTACTTTATGGTGCCATTGGAACTTTGAGTGCTAAGATATAGCAGATAATATATCAAACAACTCGGAACAAAGCGCTATGAGTGAATATAAAGAGTAAATAGTGATATTGACTAATTTTTAGTAGCATATATCCTTATTGTGTCAAGTTGTGCTATTAGGTAGCAATTGAATTTTCAAAGCTAAGATATAGCATGTAATATATCAAACAATCGTATCAGAATGTAGTGAGTGAATATAGCGAGTAAATATTGATAATGGCTAATAAAATAGTAGTACGTGCCCTAAAAGTATCATATGATACCACATTGTACCATTGGAATATTCAATGCTAAGATATAGCATGTAATATTTCAAACTACTTGTATCAACGTGCCATGAGTAAATATAATATTAGTGGTTATTGGTTTAGTAGCACGTGCACTAATGGAACCATGTAGTACCACATAGTACCATTGGTACTTTCAATGCAAACATATGGCATGTAATGTATCTAACAACTCGTAACAACATATAATGAGTGAATATACGAGTATATAATGATAGAAGTTTTTGGTTTAGTAGCACGTGCTTTAAATGTACCATATTGTACCAGATTTTACCATTAGAACATTCAATGCTAAGATATAGCTTGGAATATACCAAACAAATCGTAAAAACTTGCTTTGAGAGAACAGAACGAATAAATAATGATATTGGCTTTAGTTTAGTAGCACGCACCTTAATGGTGCTATATAATGCCACTTATTACCATTGGAAGCTTTAATGCTAAGATATAGCATATATTACATCAAACAACTCGTAACAGCATGTAATGGGTCAATATAACGAGTAAAAAATGTTAATGGTTATTGGTTTTGTAACATGTGCCCTAATTGTTTTTATCAAGTTTTATGATATGATAGCATTGGAATTTTCAAAGCTATGATATGGCATGTAATATATCAAAAAATCGTATCAATTTGTAATGAGTAATTACAAAGAGTAAAATAATTCTAATAAATATTAGTTTCGTAACACCTGCCATAATAGTACCATGTTGTACTATAGGTACAATTGTGACTTTCAATGCTTGAATATGGCATGAAAAAAATCAAACAACTCGTAACAACATGTAATGAGTGAATATAATGAATAAATAATGCTAATGATTATTGGTTTAGTAGCACTGGCCAAAATAGGTACCATGTGGTACCATATAGTACCATTTGAACTTTTAATGCTAAGATATGGCATGTTATATATTAAACAAATCGTAACATCGTTCCATGAGTGTATAGAACGAATAAATAATGATATTGGATTTAGTTTAGTAGCACATGCCTTAATGGGGCCATTTAATGCCACACAGTAATATTGGAACTGTCAATGCTAGAAATAGCATATAATACAGGGTGGTCATAAATTATTATGCACATTTTGACAGTGAATATTTTATTAACCAAGAAATGTACACACGTCTTGTGAACATCATTGAAAAGTACAACTCAAACAGTTTGTCAGGTGTCACTATCACCACCAGGCGGCAGCACTGTTTGGCGTAGGAACACAAAACGCGAAAATGGCGACTGTGCTGCAGAAAGCAATGTACGTTCTTTGGTTTCATGAGCAGAAATCCGTGTTAGCAGTTCAACGGCAATTCCGCTTGGAATATGGACAACCTGCTCCTGAAAGGATTCCAGAAAGCGGTGGTATCAGCAGTTTAAGGACACTGGAAGCATAGCCCACAAGAAAGGTGCTGGTAGGCCTACCGTCAGTGAGGAAGTCATTGAGAAGGTGCGAGATGCGTTCCAACGGAGTCCTACGATGTCAACTCGGCACGCCAGCTTGGAATTGCGAGTCCCATGATCTAGGGTGATGAAAGTGATGCATAAGTGTTTGAAATTGTATGCCTACAAAGTTCAGATTGTTCAGGAACTAAAGCCCGACGATAAACCGCAACAGTTTGCATTCGCGGAGCTCCTTCTGTATACAACACGTTCTTGGATAAAGTGGCTTTCTCAGATGAGTCAACATTTCATGTTTCCGGGCGTGTGAACAGACACAACTGTCGCATTTGGGGATCAGAGAACCCTCATGAAGTCCGTGAACATGTTAGAGACAATCCAAAGGTCAATGTGTGGTGCGCGTTGGCTGTCAATGATGTGATTGGACCATTCTACTTCACAGAGCTGTCGGTGAATAGCATCACGTGCCTTGACATGCTGCAATGTTATGCTTTACCGCAGCTTGAACAACGACAACCAGATGTTATTTTTCAACCAAATGAACAATTATCTGGTCGTTGCATTGGCCGCGGGGGGCCGATTTCATGGCTTCCGCGATCTCCTGACATCACAGCACTCGATTTTTTCTTGTGGAGATATGTAAAGGACCGCGTGTACTCCAGCAAAGTGCGTGATCTTGATGAATTGAAGGAAAGGATTGTGGCCGTCATTGCAACAGTGACACCTGAAATGCTGCAGAATACATGGCATGAAATCGAATCTCGAATGGATATTCTGTGAGTCACTGCAGGAGTACACGTGGAAGTGCTGTAACTTCCGAATATTACGGAAAAAAACTGTTTGAGTTGTACTTTTCAATGATGTTCACAAGAAGTGTGTACATTTCTTGGTTAATAAAAAAATTCATTGTCAAAATGTGCTTAATAATTTATGACCACCCTGTATATCAAACAACTCATAACAATGTGCTATAAGTTAATATACCGAGTAAATAATGATAATCATTATTGGTTTAGTAGCACGTGCTCTATTGGTACCAACGTATACGATATAGTAGCATGGAACTTTCAATGCAAAGATATGGCATGTAATATATCAAACAACTTGTAGTAACATGTAATGCGTGAATATAACGAGTAAATAATGATATTGAATAATGTTTAGTAGCACATACCCTAATGGTGCCAAGCGGTACAATATGGTAGCATTAGAACTTTTAATGCTGAAATACGGCATGTAATATATCAAACAATCGTATCAATATGTAATGAGTAATTATAACGAGCAAATACTGCTAATAGTTATTGGTTTCCTGCATGCTAGAATATGGCATGTAATATATCATACAACTTGTAACAACATATAATGAGTAAATATAACGAGTAAATAATGATAATCGTGACTGGTTCAGTAGAGCATGTCCTAATGGTGCCATGTAGTACGCTATGGTAACAATGGGACTTTCAATTCTAAGATATGGTATTAATATATCAAACAACTTGTAACAACATGTAATGAGTGAATATAACGAATAATAACGCTAATGGTTATTGGTTTAGTAGCACGTGCCCTAATGGTGCCACGTGGTACGATATGGTAGCATTGGAATTCCAATGCTACCATATGGCTAGTATTATATCAAATAAATCTTAACAACATATAATGGGTGAATATAACGAGTATATAATGAAAATGGTGATTGGCTTAGTAGCACGTGAACTACTGATATTATACTGTACCCTTAGGTATAATCAATGCTAAGATATGGCATATAATATATTGTGACGTTTCGTCTTATGAGTCACGTGTGTCTGATGGTGGGAGGACAGACATAATAGCAAATAAGGTGTGTTATCGGTGGTTGTTTTGTTTTATTTGTTGGTTATGTAATAGTAATGAGGGTTGTTTGTTGTGTGAGGTTATTGTTTGTGGTGCGTTTGAAATAATTTGTGTGTTGTATTGTCATTTTTGAGAGATAGATATGCCCTGAACGATCGTTAATAGTCCCCTGTTGGAGCTGCATTGTTAATGGGAGTTCAGAGAAGATAGCTCAGCTTCCAGCAGAGGATTGTTGCGATCGTTTTCGGCGAATTGGAGGAACGTGAGTTTTTTTTTTTGTTGAGAAAAATTCTTCTGTCTTCTGTGAATATTTCTTTTTCTCTCTTGTTGCTGTTGAGAGAGGTTCCTGTAATAATTTTTGCTGTTTGTATGGAACGTTACGAAAAACCATTCTGAATGAGTGATATCTAATATATTATTGAAATAGAAGAAATCATACTAGATGTAGAAAGTTGTTTTGTGCATAATCAAGACGCTCATGGAACTCTTTGCTAAGGAATAATTGCAATACGTAAGAAGGGTAAATTACAATTTACCGGGAATCAAGTAAATATGCGTTATTAGTTCTGAAATTGAATTTTTTGACTTTTATCTATGTTGTAATTCTCTTTCAACATGATTACCCGGATTGACTTACCGACCGAGCGGAGACGTGCAGCACACGAGAATTCATGAAGGACTCTGATTATGGCATTAGGAGTGGTAATGGACGCGACGACACCGTTCGCAAGAGATAGTTAAGTGGAGCATGGCAAGTCCTCGACCGTCATTTGATACTGAGCAGAATATGAAAATATGGTGAGTCTGTTCGATTCATTCGCAGTAAAACCATGGACCCAAGTATAAACAATATAACGAATCAATGGAGAATTGTCTGATAAAAGTTCAAGACAAATTAAGTGAACAGGATGCGTACGCGCTTTATTTGTGTATAGTGGAATAAGGTTACATTAATATCGACAGCTGGTTAAAAATAGAGCAATAATTAAGTAATCTAATTTTTATTAAGCACTTTTATCAACAAAAATGGATATCAGTCAGCAAATTCTGAGGCACGAGTGGTAATTCGGCACAAAATACTTGACTATTGAAATGGGAGAACAACTGCCTGCATACGTACACAGTACATGCGGTAAGTCACTGAGAAGGTTCTTCCAATGGGAGATGTAAATGGTACCTCACAATGACGAAGAGGGGTCACTGTTCTTCCCCCCTTTTCTAACTTTTAAAGGAGAGCATTGCGCGTTCAAGCGCTAGTGTTTAGGGAATATTTGATTTCGGCAGTGTGAGTTATCGTATCACCCACATTTCAATGTCAAGCCGTTGTCTCAGCCTCAAGTAGACTGTTATTCAGCTGCGGATTGTCCTTCCCCAGGTATTTGGAAGCTGAGTCTTAAGTACCACTTAATTGATTGAGGGGGTGGGGACGGTACATTGTCGCCCGACGTGGGGCCAATAATCCGGAAATGCCGGACTATAGAATTCTCCTGATTTTACTGTGGTGTAAGACGATTTTTTTGTGTTTTTTTGTGTGTTTTTGGTTGTGTCTATGGTTGTATTGAATAGGTATATGCGAGAGTGTGAGGTTGTATGTTAGTTTGTATACCCTAACAAGCTTACGAGTTGCGCACTGGTTTGAATACTGGGAATCATGCCGAGCGATGAAGGTGATGTTGAAGCAGCTGCGACCGCTGCCGCGATTACTGAGTTGGCTAGATTTATGGGATCAGTGCCAACATTTGTTAGCAAAGATGGAGGTGTTACGATTAAGGCATTTTTGGCTAGTATTGATCGTATAGGAGCATTGGCTAACTGGACACCGGATATTAAATTGATGGTAGTCCACTCTCGGCTAAAAGGTGCAGCTGCTAAGCGTGCCGCTGAACATGAGCTGTTCGATATTGAAGACGATGAAGAGTTGCGAACACGACTTGAACAAGTCTTCGGACGCCTGAAGGTGATTCGTGACTTCTTGCAGGAGCTACACGACACCATTCATGATCCCAATGAGACGGTTGCATCCTTTGCTAGGCGCTTAGAGTTAGCAATGGCACGATACATCAGCGCCATGCCCGAAGCTGTGCCAATTAAAGAAACCGTGCTTTTTCAACGATTTTGCAACAGTTGCTTGGTGGCGCATAGAAGGGCGCTGATGATAGCCAATCCTAAAACATACAAAGAGGCGTTGATGTTAGCCTTAAGATCCGAGGAATTAGAGAAAAAATTCCGACGATCAACAAACGTTGGAGAAGCTAGGGAGAATGTGCCAAGGGCCGAGGTGGGATCTAGTGGAGTGCTACTGGGGTAGAAAGGAGGAAAATTAAATCAAGGCAACGCTGACGGGGCAAGGCCACAGGAGCACACATGTAAATGTGCGGACTCAATTAAGAGATTGGAGGGTATAATGGAAAGTTTGGCACGCACCGTCGAAAAGCTAGCAGTCAGTAGTGCATCAGCCCCGCGCGCTCAGCAATCACCCGTGGTGGCCCCAGGGGATGGCAGGGCGATTGTACCAAGGGGTGTGCCTAATAATAATGGGTGTTATAGGTGCGGACAATTGGGGCATTTAGCCAGGAATTGCCCTCAACCATCACCAAGACCCCGCAGTGTTAATACTGGTGGTTTGCTCCACGGCCCTATTGTGACTCAGTGTGGGGAAGGAGGATCTTGTGTGGCCACGGTAGTTATTCAGGGTCAGCCGTTGACCTTGCTATTCGATACGGAATCCCAAGTGTCTCTGATTGATGAGGATTCAGTTAGCTGGTCCACCACTCCAAGATATGGAGATGACTATAAAGGGTATAAACGGAAGTTGTTTTTATTTGAAGAAGGGAGGGCTTCTGGACGTAATAGTCCAAGGACGTCATATGAGCATGCGTACGTTTTTGGTACTTTCCTTTAGTGATCGCCCATATGACGGTATTCTGGGCATGAAACGTGCTTAAGGGGCTTACGTTTCAATGCTCCTCAACGAGTGTAGTCGGGGTTGTGGATGTGTTACCCATCGAACAGGCAGGGAATGACGGTGGGCACATTGAGCAGGGGGTTACGCAAATGGCGACCATGGGTTTTGAGATGGGTGAGGCTAATGATAGGGATTGCTGCGCAGATGCTATTTACACCCAGGAGGTGATGATGAGGGAACGATGCCGGAAGGGTATGGCGAGAATGGCGAGGTGGATAGGACCTGTTCAACAGATGGAATGGGATGGGTACAGTTAAGGGATGTAAAATTTGGGGTATTAGATGGGTGAGATTAGGCCATTTATGGACCAAGTGGGGTTTATATGTAGGCGGGCGTGATCAGTATAGTGTTCATGAGGGAATGCGACTGAACAAAGATCTTGGGACAGGGGTGGGTGCCGTACAAGGGCATGGATTGGACGTGCCGAGTTGTGGCTGGAATGAGGGAGGTACTGAAATCGCATTCGGAAGGGAGGAAGTTAGCGCGGAAGTCCCGAATCAGTATATGGCTCATAGCAGTCTGGGGACACAGGAGAATTGCTCTAGAATGAATGAGGTGCAGAATTGGCAAGGGGGTGAAGTAGTAATGGATCAGGGGAGTCGCGGTGGCTATATGGGTGAAGGGACCATTTCGAGGAGCAGTCTCAAGACATCCTAGTTTTTACACCGTCATGGAATAATACCCAAACGGGCGGGGAACGGAGTAACCTGGAGAAAGTCAGGGTTAACCAGCCAGTAGCAGCGGGCGTATTAGGAAAAGTACCTTCCGGCCCGTCGCTAGTGGAATAAGGTTACATTAATATCGACAGCTGGTTAAAAATAGAGCAATAATTAAGTAATCTAATTTTTATTAAGCACTTTTGTCAACAAAAATGGATATCAGTCAGCAAGTTCTGAGGCACGAGTGGTAATTCGGCACAAAATATATGACTATTGAAATGGGAGAACAAGTGCCGGCATACGTATACAGTAGATGCGGTAAAGTCACTGAGAAGGTTCTTCCAATGGGAGATGTAAATGGTAGCTCACAATGACAAAGAGGGGTCACTGTTCCTCCCCCCTTTTCTAACTTTTAAAGGAGAGCATTGCGCGTTCAAGCGCTAGTGTTTAGGGAATATTTGATTTTCGGCAGTGTGAGTTATCGTATTACCTACATTTCAATGTCAAGCGGTCGTCTCCGTCTCAAGTAGACTATTATTCAGCTGCGGATTGTCCTTTTCTTTTGACAAGAGTGCCGGCTGGTTTGATCGTTTTGATTTTGAAAAAAAAAATCACGTTATGTAAATCTTACTTCTACATCTTGCATGAAACAAGGGGCCCCTCAGGTTAAGTCTATAGTCTTATGGAATGTATATTTTGTTAACATAGATATAGCTTGGGAGAATAAATTGGTTAAAGTCAGCCACAGTGGTGTCAGGAGTTTTTCTTATATCGGTCCCGAACCTTAGCTTTTCCTTCCCCAGATACTTGGAAGCTGAGTTTTAAGTACCACCAATATATTGAGGGGGTGGGGACGCTACAATATCAAACAAATCGTAACAACATATAATGAGTGAATTTAAAGAGTAAATAATGATATTGGTTTTAGTTTAGTAGCACGTGCCTTAATGGTGCCATATAATTCAACATAGTACCAGTGAATTTTTTAATGCAGGATATAGCATATTATATATCAAACAACTCGTAACAATGTGCTATGAGTGAATATAACGAGTAAATATTGATATTGAATAATGTTTAGTAGCACATACCTTAATGGTGCCAAGTGGTGAATAAAACTAGTAAAAAATGAAAATGGTTATGGGTTTAGTAGCATTTGCCCTAATGCTTTAATGTGGTACTACATTGTACCATTGGAACTTTCAATGCTAAGATAAGTCATGTAAAATATCAAACAAATTGAAACAATATATAATGAGTGAATTTAACGAGTAGATAATGATAATGATTATTAGTTCAGAAGAGCGTGCCTGATTGTGCCCTGTAGTACTATATTGTACTATTCGAAATATCAATGCTAAAATATGGCATGTGATATATCAAACAACACGTAACATATGAAATGAGGGAATATAACGAGAAAATAATGCTAATCGTTATTGGTTTTTTAGCACATGCCCTAATGGTGCCAAATTAGATGATATGGTAGCATTAGAATTTTCAATGCTAAGATATGGCATGTTTTATATCAAACAATCATAACAACGTATAATGAGTGAATATAACGAACAATAATGCTAATGGCTATTGGTTTAGTCACACATGACCTAATTGTGCCGAATTGTACGATATGATAGCATTGGAACTTTCAATGCTAAGATATGGCATGTAATATGTCAAACAAATCGTAACAAATAAAAAATCATAAATAAATAAAGATGATAGTTATTGGATAAGTAGCACGTGCCCAAGTAGTGCTATATGATACTATATGGTACCATAGGACCTTTGAAGCTAAAATATACCATGTTATATTTGAAACAACATGTAACTATGTGCCATAAGTAAATATAACTGATAAATAATGTTAATAGTTATTGGATTAGTAGCACGTGCCCTAATAGTGCCAAGTGGTACCATGCGGTACCATTGGAATTTTCAATGCTAAGGTATGGCATGTATTATATCAATATACTCGTAACAACATGTGATGAGTGAATATAATGAATAATAATGCTTATTAAACGAAAATAAAGACTAATGTGGATAATTGTAATGTGAATCTTAATATTGATAAAAAACTCTTTAACCACAACCCTCTTGTTGTTGTGGTTAAAGAGTTTTTTATTAATATTAAGATTCACAATAATGCTTATGGTTATTGGCTTGGTAGCACGTGCCCTAAATTTGCCAAGTGGTACTATACCGTACTACTGGAACTTTCAATGCTAAGATATGTCATATAATAAATCAAACAACAAGTAACAATGTAATATGAGTGAATATAACGAGTAAAAAAAGATAATGGTTACTGGTTTTGTAGCATGTGGTAGCATCGGAATTTTCAATGCTAAGATGTGGCATGTAATATGTCAAACAAATGGTAATAACGTGCCATGAGTGAATATGACAGATAAATAATTATGATGGTTTTTGGATTAGTAGCATGTGCCAAAATGGTGTCATATGATTCTATATGGTACTATAGGATCTTTGAATGCTAAAATATAGCAGGTTATATATGAAACAACCCTTAACAATATCCCATCAGTGAATATAAGTGATAAATAATGTTAATGACTTTTGGTTCAGTAGCACGTGCCCTAATGGTGCCAAGTGGTACTATACGGTACTACTGGAATTTTCTATGCTAAGATATGTCATATAATAAATCAAACAACAAGTAACAATGTAATATGAGTGAATATAACGAGTAAATAAAGATAATGGTTACTGGTTTTGTAGCATGTGGTATAATTGTACCATGTGGTATTATATTGTATAATTTGAACTTTCAATGCTAAGATATGGCATGTAATATATCAAAAAAAACGTAACAACATATAATGAGTGCATTTAGTGAGTAAAAAATGACACTGGTTATGAGTTTAGGAGCAAGTGCCCTAATGGTGTCAAGTGGTGCCATAAGGTGCAATTGGAACTTTCAATGCTAAGATATGGCATGTAATACATCAAACAACTCGTAATATCAAGTCATTAGTATATAGAACGAGTAAATAATAATAACGGTTATTGGTTTACTAGCACGTAGTGTAATTGTACCATGTGGCACTATATGGTACAACTGGAACTTTCAAATCTAAGATATGGCATGTAAAATATCAAACAACTCGTAACAAACGAAATGAGTGAATATAACGAGTAAATAATGCTAGTCATTATTGGTTTAGTTGTGTGTGCCCTAATGGTGCCAAGTTTTACGATATGATAGCATTTGAGCTTTCAATGCTAAGATATGGCATGTAATATAAAAAAATCGTAACAATGTGCCATTAGTGAATATGATAAGTAAAAAATGATACTGGTTATTGGATTAGTAGCACCTGCCCTAATAGGTACCATGTGGTACCATATTGTACAATTTGAACTTTCAATGCTATGATATCGGATGTTATATATAAAACAAATCGTAACAAAGTGCCATGAGTAAATAGAACGAATAAATAATGATATTGGTTTTAGTTTAGTAGCATATGCCTTAATGGTGCCATATAATACCACATAGTACAAGTGGAACTTCTAATGCTAAGATATAGCATATAATATATCAAACAACTCGTAACAATGAGCTATGAGTGAATATAATGATTAAATAATGATATTCATTTTTGTTTATTAGCAAATGACCCAATGTTACCAAGTGGTAAGATTTTGTACTAGTGGAACTTTCAATGCAAGATATTGCATGTAGTATATTAAACAACTAGTAATAACATGTAATGAGTGAATAAAACGAGTAAAAAATGAAAATGGTTATGTGTTTAGTAGCATCTGCCCTATTGGTACCATGTTCTACTATATTGTACCATTGGAACATTCAATGACAAGATATGGAATGCAAAATATCAAACAACTCATAAGAAATGTAATGAGTGAATATAACGAGTACAAAAATCTAATTTTTTTTGGTTTAGTAGCACGTGCCCTAATGGTGCCAACCTATACGATATGGTAGCATTGGAACTTTCAATGCAAAGATATGGCATGTAATACATCAAATAGCTCGTAGCAACATGTTTTGAGTGAATATAACGAATAATAATGCTAATGGTCATTGGATTAGTAGCACGTTTCCTATTGGTGCCAAATTGTACGATATGTTAGCATTACAACTTTCAATGCTAAGATATGTAATGTAATATATCAAACATCTTGGAACAACATATAATGAGTGAATTTAACGAGTAAATAATGATAATGGTTTTTGGTTTAGTAGCGCGTGCCGTATTGATGCCAAGTTGTACGATATGGTAGCATTAGAATTTTCAATGCTTGGTTATGGCATGTAATATATCAAACATATCATTAAAACTTATAATGAGTGAATATATTGAATACTAATGCTAATAGTTATTGGTTTCGTAGCACATGCTCTAATGGTGCCAAGTGGTACGATATGGTAGCATTGGAATTTTCAATGCTAAGATTTGGCATGTAATATATCAAATAACACAGAACAACATATAATGAGTAAATTTTAAGAGTAAATAATGATAATGGCTACTGGTTCAGTGGAGCGTGTCCTAATGGTGCGTGTTATTGGTTTAGTAGCAAGTGCCCTTATGGTGCTAAGTGGTACCATTAGGTACCATTGGAATTTTCAGTGCTAAGATATGGCATATAATTTAATAATCAACTAGTAACAATGTACCATGAGCGAATATAACGCGTAAATAATGAAAATGGTTATTGGTGTAGTAGCACGTGGTCTAATGGTGCCATTTTTTACCATATATAGATACAATATAGTACAACAGGGTACTGTTATGGTTAGTGATACTAAACCAATAACCATTTTCATTTTTTACCTCGTTTTATTCACTCATTACATGTTAGTACGAGTTGTTGAATAGGCAAAGTTGACTTTTAGTAACTGCGAGCACTGCGTGTACTGCAGAGAAGCATTCCTCAGAGACACCCAAATAAACAACTCAATCATAGCAACTGTTTTGTATCCGCCCTGTAGTGAAGCATCACTTAAAGACGCCACTGTTGACCCATAATTTCACTGCATTTCACTTATTAGAAATTAATAAAAAAAATTTAATTCATAAATATTTAACAATGATCAGTTAATTTTATTGAAATGCTAAGTATAAGAATTTACAAAATTATTACTAATTTATAACTGATTGAAGCATTTAATATATTAAAAAAATTGCAAAAAAATAAGTTGAGTGGGTCTTGTATCACATAAATGAATTCTGTATATACACTGTCGCAATCTGTATATCTTAGGTAATACTAGGTCGCGATCTGTTTGATTGTGATTTGTTTGGAGTAGGATCCTGCAAAAACCCCACCAGTCAACACTCCTAGAGTATTAGTGCAAATGAGGACATATCCTAGAAATAAATCTTAATTTTTATCTGATTTTTTATAATTTATACATTATTTTATCAAATTATTAGAAAAATATCTGGGTTTTTATCAGAACTTATTAGAGTCTATATTTTCGTATTTATAGAGGAGGGTCTTTTATAATTCATTTTCTATTAATAATTTACCGAAATTATTGTCCATAAAAATTTATACTAAGCATTTTCATTAATTTCGTACATCCAGGTGAATATGACATTAAATTTACAGCATTTTGCAATTGCAAAAGCTGCAAGTGATAAATGAAAATTTAAGCCATGTAGCGAGCCTACATTACAATCAACAATGACTAAATTGCTCAGAGCCTCGCGATCTCAGACTAGAATTTTTTTTTCTTTCCTATTTCTCCTTTCCTATTATTTATTTAAACGCATTTAACATTTGCATTATAACATTTTAACATTTGAGGCATCGTGTTCAAATAATCCATCAACTTTTCTTTAATAAATTTGATACTTGGGGTCTATGTTACTGTTTACATATACGGTGGCTACGCTATGACCTATTCATTTAAAGAATTATTTTTATATTTGCAGTGTAAGACCACGTAGCGAATGTACAATTAACCTCCGTAATAAGAAAAATAACCATATTTACTACTATTTTAAAAGAAAGGCTCGAGATACTATTACAACTATCACTACCTCTGCTGGTCTTACCATTACTGATGGACTGGATATAATTAACGGTTTTGCCCAGCAAGTGAAACCGTCTCTATTTCTTTCAACACATTCTCAGAGAACTGTCTACCTATTCTACCCCTATTGACAATCTCATCTTAACGGAGCTGACTGATAGAGATGTTGCCTGCAGCGTTAATAGGTTACGGGCCAAGCCTTGCAATTCCTCGACAGAAGTTCCTTCCTTATTCCTCTTAGCACATCTTTAATAAAAGAGGTGTCTAAAAGCTGGCCACTATCCTAAAATAAGGAAGAATGCGGTTGTGGTTCCTGCCTTTAAGGGTGGTTCTGCCAAACGGACTGACATTGCTAGCTATAGGACCTTCTCTATCCTTCCACCCACTGCCAAAGTCTTTGACAACATCATTCATAAATATCTTCTACAACATGTCCTTCCTCTGTTCCTGCGTGTTAACATGGTTTCATTCCCCGATGTTCTGTTGTGAGCAATCTTGTATCGCTCACCACTCATGCTCATGATGCTCTGGACCACTGCCAGCAACTTGAACGTGGTCTACTTTGATACGAAAAAGACGTTCGACTCTGTCAATCATGAGTTACTAATTAAAATTGCGTGCGTATTGGACTGTTGATAAACTTTTTCAGATAATGCGCTCTTTCCTGTTGGGTCGACAGTTTGTTGTATCTATACGACATCATTCATCATTGCCCTATAGGCCTCACTGTGATGTTCCAGAGGGTTCTGTACTAGGGCCTTTATTATTTGTTATCTTCACTGCTGACCTCCCCGTAAGGGTTAGATACTCCCACATATTGATGTATGCAGATGGTGTGAAATTTTTTGGTAACATTATAATTTTGGTAACAATTTTATCGAGTTTTCTAGTCTGTTTGTGGAAATGTGCAAGTTGCCAAGCCCTGTGTCCCTGATCTTGGCATAATCGTTGGTAGCACACTTTCCTATAATTCCCATGTTGACTGTTCGTCTGAAGGCTTACAAAGCTCATGGTACCATTGTGCGCAATGGACCCGACATTCGGTGCCCTTCTACATATGTTTGGCTCTATCCGAATCTAGTTTTACTCATTTTGTCCTACTGTTCTGTTTTATAGAATAGGGGTTCAAATATGCAGTCTTGTAAACTGGATAGGGTGTAAAATGTTTTTCTCCGTTTACTGAAGCTGAAATTTCCGAATTTTGATGTACCTTCAGATCTGTGTGCACTCTCAGACATTAGAATGGAGATTGAATTAGCTGTGTGAACATCGTACATGAACTGAATTCAACTGAATTATTATTATTATTATTGAATTTTTATCTTTGTAATTATTATTTTATTTCTTAAATAACCCCATTTTGGGCCTTCGGCCTTCCAGTTTATTTCGTGGGTAATTCCCTGTTTGGTTACTTATTATTATTATTATTATTATTATTATTATTATTATTATTATTATTATTATTATTATTA
>JAHWFO010088232.1:32739-79013 GCA_023313115.1 Rhysida immarginata | reverse complement strand
TATTATTATTATTATTATTATTATTATTATTATTATTATTATTATTACTACTACTATTATTATTATTATTTATACCTGATGGTTTAGTAATTTTTTGCGTAAAATGACGGCTGTTTATGGGAAAAAAATTATAATCACACAAAGAAACTCCGTGTTTACCCATTTAGGTTATTTACTCATTTGGTATTAAATGTATGAAATTATACGATTAAGAAATCAGTAAAGAGCGTTTTAATTGTTGGTAATCTTACAAACATGGAAACACGGAATTCTTTTGTGTGGTTTAAAAGGACCGTCACTTTACGCAAATAAAATCATACAAGACCCACTCAAATTATTTTGCAATTAAGTATCATTTTTTAATATATAAATCAGTTGTTAATTAGTGATAATTTTGTAGATTCTTACATTCATCCTTTCAAGAACATTAACTGATTATTGTTAAATATTTACGAAGTATAAATAAACTTTATTAATTTCTAATAGTTAGTAATAGCTTCAGAGTAAAATTCTGCGAAATTATGGGTCAACAGTGACGTCTTTAAGCGATGTTTCACTGCAGGGCGGATACGAAACAGTTGCTATAAATGAGTTGTTCATTTGGGTGTCTTTGAGGGATGCTTGTCTGCAGTGCACGGAGCCCTCGCAGTTACTAAAAGTCAAGATTGCCAAACTTTAAATGATAAAATATGGCATGTAATATATAAAACAAATCGTACAACATAAAATGATTGAATTTAGCGAGTAAATAATGACATTGATTATTATTTAGTAGCATATGCCATAATGGTACTGTATGGTATCAAACAAATCGTAACAACGGGCCATGAGTAAATGGAACGAGTAAATAATGCCAAAGGTTATTGGTTTAGTAGCATCTGCCGTAATGGTATTAAGTTGTACGATATGATAGCATTGGAACTTTCAATGCTAAGATATGGCATGTAAGATATATCAAACAACTCGTAAAACATAAAGTGAGTGAATATATCGAGTAAATAAAGATAATGATTAGTATCACGTGCCCTACTTGTACTATATGGTACCATATGGTACAATTGGAACTTGTATGCTATGATATGGCATATGGAATATTAAACAAGATTTAACAACAGGTAAAGAGATAATATAATATATAAATATATCAATGAAAAAAATGACATGTGATATATAAAACAACTCATAATAACATTTTATGATTGAATTTAACGAGTCACTAATGATAATGGTTATTAGTTTAGTAGAACGTGCCCTAATGGTACTATGTGGTACAATATAGTACCATTGGAACTTTCAATAATAAGATATGACATGTAATATATCAAACAACTCGTATTGACATGTTATGAGAAAAAAACGAGTAAGAACTGCAAATGGTTATTGGTTTAGTAGCACCTGCCATAATGGTCTCAAGTGGTATCATATTGTACTTTTAGAACGTTCAATATAGCATGTAAAATATCAAACAAATAGTAATAACGTGTAATAAGTTAACAAAAGGAGTTAATATTGATAAAGGTTATTAGTTTTGTAGCACGTGGACTAATGGTAACATGTGATACTATATGGTGCTATTGGAACTTTTAATGCCAAGATATTGTATGTAAAATATCTAACAAATAGTAAGAACGTGCGATTAGTAAATAAAACGAGTAAAAAATAAAAATGGTTATTTATTTAGTAGCACGTGCCCTAATGATACCATGTTAAACTATATTGTTACATTGGAACTTTCAATGCTAAGATATGGCATGTAATATATGAAACAACTCGTAATAACATTTAATGAGTGAAAAAAACGAAGAAATAATTATAATGGTTTTGGTTAGTAGCACGTGAACTAAAGGTGCCAAGTTGTATGATATGGTAGCCTTGGAACTTTCAATGCTAAGGTATGCCATGTATTATATCAAACAACTCGTAACAAGATATAATGATTGAATATAACGAGCAAATAATAATAAAAATTATTGGTTCACTAGCACGTGCCCTAATTATAGAAACATTTACCATATACTACCATTGGAACTTTTAATGCTAAGAAATGGCATGAAATATATAAAACAACTCGTAATAATATGTAATGAGTGAATAAAACGAGAATAAAATAAAAAGTGTTATTTGTTTAGTAGCACGTGCCCTAATTATGAAAACATTTACCATATTCTACCATTGAAACTTTCAATGCTAAGATGTGGCATGTAATACATCATATAACTTGTAACAATGTGCCATGAGTCAATATAATGAGTAAATAATGCTAATGGTTATTAGTTTAGTAGCACGTGCCCTAATAATACTAAGTGGTACAATATGGTACTAACCTAATATTTAATGCTAAGATATTATACGTAATATATCAAATAAGTCGTAATGACATGTAGTGAGTAATAAAAACGAGTAAAAAATGCTAATGGTTATTTGTTTATTAGCACCCACCATAATGGTTCAAGTGGTATCGTATTGTACCATTAGTACTTCCAATGCCAAGATAAAGATATGTAAAATATCAAACAAATCGTACTAGCGTGCGATGAGTGAACAGAACGTGTAAATATTGATAATGGTTAATCGTTTAGCAGCATTTGCACTAATGGTACTATGTGGTAAGATACGGTACTATTACAATTTTCAATACCAAGATATGGCATGTAATATATCAAACAACTCGTAATAACATGGTAAAAAATGAAAATGATTATTGGTCTTGTAGCACGTGCCCTAACGGTGCCATGTTTTACTACATTCTAACTTTGAAACTTTCAATGCTAAGATATAGCATGTACTATATAAAACAAATCGTAACATTGGGCCATTAGTAAATGGAACGAGTAAATAATAATAATGGATAGTGGTTTAGTAGCACGTGCCATAATGGTGCCAAGTTATACGAGATGGTAGCATTGGAACTTTCAGTGCAATGATATGGCAAGTAAATATAAAAAAAAAATCGTAACAACATATAATGAGAGAATTTATTGAGTAAATACTGCTAAAGGTTATTGTTTTAGTAGCATGTGCCATAATGGTATCAAGTTTTACGATATGATAGCATTATAACTTTCTATGCTAAGATATGGCATGTAATATATCAAACAACTCGTAAAAACAGACAGTGAGTGAATGGGCATTGGTTTAGTAGTATATGCCCTATTGGTGCTAAGTTGTAGGATATGGTCGCATTGGAACTTTCAATGCTAAGATATGGCATGTAATATAGCATACAATTCGTAATACCGTTTAATGAATGAATTTTTCGAATCAATAAATATAATGGTGTTTTGTAAAGTAGCACGTGCCCTAATGGTACCATGTGGTACAATAGGTATAAAAGGAACTTTCAATTTAGGATATAGCATGTAATACATCAAACAACAAGGAACAACATATAATGAGTGAATTTAACAGGTAAATAATGATATTGGTTATTAGTTAGGTAGCACGTCCTCTAATGGTACTATATGGTACTATAAGGTATTATTGGAACTTTCAATGATAAAATATGACATGTAATAAATGAAACAACTCGTATTGACATATAATGAGTGAAAAAAACGAATAAAATGCTAATGGTTATTGCTTAAGTACCATGTGCCGTAATGTTACCAAGTTTTACAATATAATAGCATTGGAACTTTCAATTAAAAAATATGACATGTGATATATAAAACAACTTGTTATAACATTTATTAATTGAATTTAACGAGTTACTAATGATAATGGTTATTAGGTTAGTAGCACGTGCCCCAATGGTACTATGTGGTACAATATAGTAACATTGGAACTTTCAATGCTAAGATATGACATGTAATATATCAAACAATCGTTTTGACATGTAATGAGTAAAAAAACGAATAAGAAATGCAAATGGTTATTGGTGTAGTAGAACCTGCCATAATGGTCTCAAGTGGTATCATATTGTACCATTAGAACTTTCAATGCCAAGATATAGCATGTAACTTATCAAACAAATTGTAATAACGTGCAATGAGTTAACGAAAGGAGTTAGTATTGATAAAGGTTATTGGTTAGTAGCACGTGGTCAAATGGTACCATGTGATACTATCTGGTGCTATTGGAACTTTCAATAACCAGATATTGTATGTAAAATATCAAACAAATAGTAAGAACGTGCGATTTGTAATAAAACGAGTAAAAAATAAAAATGGTTGTTTGTTTAGTAGCACGTGGTCTAATGGTGCTATGTTAAACTATATTGTACCATTGGAACTTTCAATGCTAAGATATGGCATGTAATATATGAAACAACACGTAATAACATTTAATGAGTGAAAAAAACGAGGAAATAATTATAATGTTTTTGGTTAGTAGCACGTGAACTAAAGGTGCCAAGTTGTATGATATGGTCGCTTTGGAACTTTCAATGCTAAGATATGGCATGTATTATATCAAACAACTCGTAACATCATATAATGATTGAATATAACGAGTTCAGTAGCACGTGCCCTAATTATAAAAACATTTACCATATGCTACCATTGGAACTTTTACTGCTAAGATATGGCATGTAATATATCAAGCAACCCGTAATGATATTTAATGAGTGAATAGAACAAGTAAATGATGATAATGGTTTTTGGTTTAGTAGCACATGCCTTACTGGTACTATGTGGTACCATATTGTACAATTGGAACTTTCAATGCTATGATATGGCATGTGATGTGTCAAACAAATCGTAACAACGTGCCATGAGTGAATAGAACGAGTAAATAATGATAATGTTTAGTGGAGTAGAAGCACCTGCTATAATGGCGTCAAGTGGTATTATAATGTACCCTAAGAACTTTCAATGCTAAGATATGGGATGTAATATATCAAACAACTAAATAAAATTTAGTGATTGAATTTAACGAGTCAATAATGATAGTGGTTATTGGTTAAGTTGCACGTGCCCTAATAGTACGATGTAGTAGCATTTGGTAACGTTGGAACATTCAATGTTAAGATATTGTATGTAATATATCAAACAAATTCGTAACAATGTGCCATGAGTGAATAGATTGAGTAAATAATGATAATGGTTATTGGTTTTGTAGCTTGAGTCCTAATGGTACAATATAGTACCACATGGTACAATTAGGGCACGTACTACTAACCTATTAACCATTTTCCTTTTTCACTCATTAAATTTTATTGTGAGTTATTTGATATATTTCATGCGGGTGCAGCACAGCTGGACGACAGTCAACTAGGCAATTCAACTGGATGAAAACCAAGTGGCGACGGTAAAACTGGACGATAACCAAGTGGACGACGATAATTTTATAATTAAAAAAAAAAGCCAACTAAAAATACCAACTTTATTTTGCCGTTCGTTTTAATTTTAATTCTTAGTATTTTTAAATTTAACATTATTGAAATTTAATGGAAAGAAATATATTTACGGTATTTATCGGTCATAACAATTTTTAAATAATTTTTTATGTAAACTTTATAAATTCTTCAATGAAAAAATTCCTAATGATAAATGACTAATAAGTCACGTCTGGGTTAATATAATTGAACAATGTTATCATAATTAGCTTTCTAAGCTGATTGTTTCTAAAATGGTTCTAAATACGAATTGTTTCACGTAGCATTTGCCGTTGATAAAAATGCGAAGATTCTGTGGTTAGATCCTCATCTGAAATTTCTATAACAATTTCTTTGCATTAGTCATTTTGCGTACTTTGCATACTTTCTTTTTCAAAAGTATTTTTATTGCATTATTTTACTGATCTGATAGTGTATTTATTAGAGTTGACTTTTGTCTCTCATTGCTGAAGATGGCAACTGGGTAGCCGAAATACGTATCTGATATTTCAAATTTCCTTGCAGATCAGAAGTCCCTCCTGTATATTTATTTTAGATGAATCCTATTTTAAGTCAGAAACGTTTATATAAAATGTTTATATAAAAAAACATAATAAAATGTCATGTTGCATTTGTTCATAGATATTAATATGAATAATAATAAATAATAAATAAAATATAATAAAATAAATTTTGTTAAATTTGAAGTTTTAAAATATTTCTGTCGTCCAAATGTCAAGAAAAACAGCAAAGTTTGTTTTTTTTAATTATAAAGTTTTCGTCATCCACTTGGTTATCTTCAAGTTTTTCGTCCAGTAGACTATCACCCATTTGACCAGCGCCTAGTTGAACTCGTCCAGTTGACGTGTTCCCATTTCTTGCCGCATCTTAGCATAGAAAGTTAAAGGGTACCATATGGTACCGTTAGGGCACAAGCTAATAACCCAATAACCATTATCATTATTTACTCGTTCTGTTCACTCATCACACGTTGTTACAATTTGTTTGATATTTACATGCCATACTTAGCATTGAAAATTCTAATAGTACAGTAACGTACCACTTGACACAATTATGGCAGGTGCTAATAACGAATAACCATTATTATTATTGACTTGTTAAATTCATCGTTGGAATAAGTAAATATTGATAATGGTTATTGGATTAAAAGCACGTGCCGTAATGGTGCCAAAATGTACAATGTTATTAGTTTAGTAGCGCGTGCTCTAATGTTACCATGTGGTACCATATATTAGTGTTGGAACTTTCAATGGTAAGATATGGCATGCAATATATTAAACAACTTGTAATCAAGTAATTAGTGAATATAAATAGTAAACAACAATAGTGGTTATTGGTTTAATAGCAATACTGGAAATTTTAATACCAAAATATCGCACATAATATATCAAACAACTCGTTATAACATGTTATGAGTGAATAAAACGAGTATAAAATGAAAATTCTTATTGGTTTAGTAGCCCGTGCCCTAACGATACCATGTTGTACCATACAGTACCACTGGAACATTCAATGCTGAGATATAGCATGTAATATATCAAACATTTCGTAACAACTGGCCGTGAGCAAATATAACGAGTAAATAATTATAGTTGTTATTGGTATAGTAGCACGTGCTTTAATACTGCAAAGTGGTACAATATAGTACTGTTGGAATTTTCAATGCTAAGAAATGGCATGTAATATATCAAACAACTGGTAATAACAAGTAATGAGTGAATATAACGAGTAAATAATGATATTGATTTTTGTTTAGTAGCACATGCCCGAATGGTACCATGTTGTACAATATTGTACCAATAGAACTTTCAATGCTAAAATTTGGCATGTAATATATCAAACAACTCGTAACAACTTATAATGAATGAATATACGAGTAAATAACGACAAAGATTATAGGTTCAGTAGCACGTGCCATAATTATCCCACATTTACCATATGCTACCGTTAAAACTTTTAATGCTAAGATAAGGCATGAACTATAAAAAACACTCGTAATAACATGTAATGAGTTAATAAAACGAGTACAGAATAAGAATGGTTATTTGTTAAGTAACACGTGCCCTAATTGTACCATGTTGTACTATATTATACCATTGGAACTTTCAATGCTAAGATATGGCATGTAAAATAACAAAAACTCGTAACAAATGTAATGAGTGAATATAACGAGTAAATAATGATAATGGTTTTTGGTTTAGTAGCTCGTGAACTAATAGTGCCAAGTTGTATGATATAGTAGCATTGGAACTTTCATTGCTAAGATATGGCATGTAATGTATTAAACAACTCGTAACAACACATAATGATTGAATATAACAAGTAAATAATGATTAAGGTTATTGGTTCAGTAGCACGTGTCCTAATTATACGACATTTACCATATACTACCATTAGTACTGTAATGCTAAGATATGGCATAAATAATTTCAAACAACTCCTAATAACATATAATGAGTGAATAAAACGAGTAAAAAATAAAATGGTTAGGCTCTGCACGTGCTCTAAACGTTAATGAGATGGTGCGCGTGCAGGAAGCACGTTTTTTAACAATTATTGAAAGGGCAGATCGGTCTATAAATCAAACGAATTTTTTTATTCCTAGTACTTGTTTAGTAGCAGGTACCCTAATGGTGCGAAGTTGTACGCTACGGTAGCATTAGAACATTCAATGCTAAAACATAGCAGTAATTTATCAAACATTTCATAATAACATATAAAGAGTGAAAATAACGAGTAAATAATGATAATGTTGATTGGTTTAGTACTTGTGACCTAATGGTACCATGTGGTAAACTTGTAATCTTCAATGCTGAGATATGGCATATAATATATCTGTAAACCTGTAATAACATATATAAAGTGAATAAAACGAGTAAAAATTAAAAATGGTTATTAGGTTAGTAGCACATGCCCTAATTGTACCATTAGGACTTTCTATGCTAAGATATGACATGTATTATATCAAACAACTCGGAATAACATGTAATGAGTGAAAGAAATGAGTAAAAAATAATATTGGTTATTGGTTTAGTAACACATGCCCTAATGGTACCAAGTTGTTCGATATGATAGCATTGGTACTTTTATGCTAAGATATGGCATGTAGAATATCAAACAAATCGTAATAACATGTAATGAGTGAATATAATAAGTAAATAATGATATTGATTTTTGTTTGATACCACATGCCCTAATGGTACTCTTGAACGCTCAATACTTAGATATGGCATGTAATGTATCAAACAACTCTTAACAAATGTAATGAGTGAATATAACAAGTAAATAATGCTAATCGTTATTGGAGTAGTAGCACATGCTCTAAAGGTGCCAACTTGTACAATATGGTAGCATTGGAATTTTCAATGCTAAGATATGGCATGAATTACATCAAAAAACTCGTAACAACGTACCAAGAGTCAATATGACAAGTAAACAATGATATTGGTTTTAGTTTAGTAGCACGTGCCATAATGGTACCACGTTGTATGATATGGTAGCATTAAAAATTTCAATGCTATGATATCGCATTTAATATATATTAAACAACTCGTAATAACATGCAATGAGTGAATAAAGCGAGTAAAAAATGATAATCGTTATTGGTTTAGTAGCCAGTAACTGTTTGTACCATATAGTACATTTGGAACTTAAATGCTATGATATAACATGTAATATATCAAACACGTAATAACATGTAATGAGTGATAAAACGAGTTATAAATGAAAATGGTTATTGGATTATAAAATCATGCCCTAATTGTACCAAGTGTTTCTATATTGTACCTTTGGAACATACAATTCTAAGATATGGCATGTAATATATAAAACAAATCGTATCAATGTGCGGTGAGTGAATAAAGTAAGTAAGTAATGCTAATGGTTATTGGTTTAGTATCATGTGCCCTATTGGTGCCAAGTTTTACGATATGGTGACATTGGAACTTTCAATGCTAAGATATAGCGTGTAATATTTCAAACAACTCGTAATAACATTTAATGATTGAATTTAACGAGTCAATAATGATAATGGTTATTGGTAAAGTAGCACGTGCCCAAATAGTACTATGTGGTGACATATGGTACCCTTGGAACTTTAAAAGCTGAGATATGCTATTAGTGAATAAAAGGAGTAAATAATGATAATGAATATTGGTTTAAAATCACGTGCCATAATAGTGTCATTTGGTACCATTTTTTACTATTAGAACTTTTAATGCTAAGATATGGCATGTAATATATCAAACAACTCATACAACATATGATGATTGAATTTAGAGAATAAATAATTATAATAATTATTAGTTTAGTAGCACGTGCACTAATGGTGCCAGCTTTTACGATATGGTAGCATTCAAGGTGATCTTGAACAAGGTGGGGGTCAGTTTGCCGGAAGTAGTAAAAATTGCCTTACTGCGCAAGCGTATTTAGTCGTCACTGGAATACATCGAAACCTATAAGCGCTAAATCGAAACCTCAACAGAAACTAAAACATGGCGGCAATGAAAGCAGTCGTGCGATAGCCACACTTGACGACTCGTTCATTTCCTTCACAATTCTCATTCTTTATATTATATATTCTAATAAATAATAATGCCATTATATGAAGTAACTTACGTTAATTTATAATTATTGTAAAATGTACGTACGTATTATCTTTTTAATTTGAACACAGGGTTGATGTTAACAATCAGCACATCGCGCGATAACTGATCATGCGACCAAGGCAAGTGAAATTTACTGAAACTAAATAGAAAAAGGGTTATATATCAGTTCGTTAGAAGGGGAGTGAGTCTCTTTAAAATGTAAAATCATTTATCTTAGTCTCATGTTTACTTATCGCGCAATGTGTGGATAATTAAGCGAACACAGAGACAAGGACGATAACGTATTTCTCATTATCATTAGGCCTAGTTTTCATTCCTCGTTAAGATTTCGAAATTGATTCGTCGGAACCGTTGGCAGTTAAGAGACACATGATGTTTTCGATATTATTTCTTAATAACTTTATTTATGCAAGCATTAGGAAATTTTAATTTATAAAATAGTAGGTTTACAAATAAACGTTTCTTCAGAAATCAACGTAAGAGTTTTGTTTTTTTACGTGAAAACGTTTTCTTTTGACCAGAATAATGGCTACCGCACAAGCTGGAAGTAAAACCATAAGTATTCCAGTGACGTCACAATACGCATGCGCGTTAAGCACTTCTGACAAACTGGACCTACCTGTTATTCTAAGATATAGAATATAATATATCAAACAACTCGTAATTACATTTATTGATTGACTTTAACGAGTCAATAATGATAATGGTTATTGTTTTAGTAGCACGTGCAGTAATGGTGCCAAGTTGTATGATGAGGTAGCTTTAGAACTTTCAAAGATAAGATATGGCATGTAATACATCAAAAACTCGTAACAACATGCATTGAGTCAATATAACGAGTAAATAATGATATTGGTTTTAGTTTAGTAGCAAGTGCCGGTTTAGTGCCATATGATGATATATAGTTCCATTGGAAATTTCGATGCTAAGATCTAGTATATCAAACATCTAGTAACAATGTGCTATATGTGAATATAATGAGTAATTAATGATACCAATTCTTGTTCAGTAGCACAGGCTCTAATGGTGCCAAGTGGTATCATATTTTAGCATTGGAACTTTCAATTCTAAGATATTGCATGTAATATATCTAACAACTCGTAACAACATGTAATGAGTGAATATAATGAGCAATTAATGCTAACGGTTATTGGTTTAGTAGCACCTGCCCTAATGGTCTCAATTTGTACGATATATTAGCATTGGTACTTCTATTGCTAAGATATGGTATGTAATATATCAAACAACACGTAATAACATTTAATGATTGAATTTATCGAGTCAATAATGATAATAGTTATTGGTTTAGTTGATTGTGCCCTAATGGTGCCAAAAAGTACGAAATGGTACTATTGGAAGTTTCATTGCTAAGGTTTGGCATGTATTATATAAAACAAGTGTAACAACATATAATGTGTGAGTTTAACAAGTAAATAATGATAATGGTTATTGGTTTAGTAGAAAGTGCCCTAATAGTACGATGTAATTCCATACAGTACAATTGGAACTTTCAATGCTATGATATAGCATGTATTATATAAAACAAGTCGTAATAACATGTAATGAAAGAAAAAAACTAGTAACAAATGCTAATGGTTATTGGTTTAGTAGCACCTGCCATAATAGTGTCAAATGGTACCATAATGTGCCATTAGAACTTTCAATGCTAAGATATAGCATGTAATATATCAAACAACTCGTAATAACATTTAGTGATTGAATTTAACGAGTCAATGGTACTTTTATGCTAAGATATGGCATGTATGTTATGAAACAAGTAGTAATAACATGTAAAAAGGTAAAAAAAAACGAGTAAAAAATGTTAATGGTTATTGGCTTAGTAGCACCTATAATAATGATGTCAAGTGGTACCATATTGTACCATTAGAACTTTCAATGCTAAGTCATGTAACGTGCCATTATCTTTTTGACTGAAAAATTTTTTCTTTGCCTCCCCTTCAATTTTTTCGGGTTTTCTTACGTTAGATTCCCTTCCCCCCCTTCTTGGTGGAGTCACTCTACGCGTTCCCTTCCAACGTTGTGTGTTTCGTATTTTTCATCTCGTCGATATTCCTGGTGTCTACCGCGCTTAGTCCTTACCTTGTTTGTGCGATCGTAGGCGATCTCTAGTGCGAGCCTTACAGACCTGTCGCATGTCTAATTATTTTAACGGAGGTTACTGTGTTCCCCCTCCTCATTTTTTTTGAATTAAAGGGACCACTCGACGCGTTCGGTTCGCGTTGGTTTTTTTGGTTCATGATACCTCGTTTGAGAAGTTATTTACTCTAATTTTCCTCGTGCTAATTAAATTTTTTTCCTCTTTTGGGTTTATTTTATGCATCGACTGAGATCGAGATTCTTCGCGCCTTGCATCGTTAATGACGACATCTCACGTCTTCTGCTATTCATCCCGGAGAGAATTTCCTTTCAGCGCTTGACAGACATCTGATTTTATTAATTTTCGCGGCGAGTCAATTAGTTTAGCGTCAAGTGTTGGTAAGTGTTGCACCGAGCCATTTGTTGGTCTCGTCTGATTCGTTGTTCCTTTAGTCGTTTTTTGTCATCGTTTATTAATCTTGAGTACCGTTCGTCTTGTATATTTCCCGGCTTGCCTTTTAAGTTTTTTGCTGTTAGAGATTTTCTTTTTATATTTGGGAAATGAATTTTGAATTGTTTTTGAATTTGTCTTCTTCTATTATTGATAGGTGATGCCTTAGCTCCTTGTCATTGATTTAAAATGCGTTTTTCGGCGTTTAAAGAAATTTAACTATTTTTTTTAAGAAGCTAGAATAGATTTTTTTTAACTATTTTAAGATAATATATTTTTTTTTGGTTAATTGTATTTCTTTTACGGAGACTTCTCGTTAACGCTATTGTTGAATACTCGCGCGTTTCTCCTGTTCTTCTAGCTTTTTATTGTTTAAATGACGTTGAATTTGACTGCTCTTTTTCCTAGAGTAACTGTTTATCTTCATTTCTGGGAACTTGGATAGCCTATTGCGCGCGCGTGTTATTTAAATTTTTTCTTGGTAAAAAAAAAAATTTCTTTTGGCAGATCCAGCTAGACCTGCAAGAGAAGCAGCATCGACTCTTCTGCCTTCTCTTGAGTTTGGAGATGGCCTTCCCTTTGGCAAACTTGTTTTATTTTTCCAGTGTTCATCAGTCTCGACTTTAGATCTTGACAGTGTACTTCATGTTAACCGATGGGACTTAGCAGATTATAACTCCCCGTCATGAAGATGATCATCGTTTGTTGGCGGTTTTCCATTCTTTTCAGTGTGCATGGTTGATCAAGCGTCGCTTATACCTTGGATCGTCCACTGATTTTAGTTTAACCGACCTGTGCAGGATCGTGTTCGTCCAAGATAAGATATGTTTTTCTAGACCTTCAAATAATATTTTCCTGCTATTGTAACAAGATCGCTTCTCCTGTTCGTCGTGGAACATTAGTCCACATGTGATTTGCTTTCACTTAGTTTGATTTCTCACAAATGATATGCCATACAAAATTCTTTCTGCAATGTTATGATTGCTTTATCGGACTTAACCGGACCCTTTTTACTTAATTCCTCAAAGCATTAGTTTCAGCTTATAAATTTTTTTTCCCTTTTAATATTGAATTTTCCTGTTTGTATTGATGATTTCAGCTATTCCTAATAAAAAAAAGATATTCTGTAGTATTCTATCATTTTTAATTATTTTCGTTTTCTTTTCAGGACCTCATCCATGTTTTTGCCGTCCATCTTCATCCATTTCTTTTTGTTGTATGTATGCACTCGTCGGTCCGTCCTGTACTCCCATTTTTGCACCTATCCTTTTGTAGTAGTTTCCTCTGTCCGTACATTAGCGTATATTTTGTTATTCGTCTTTAGGATCTTTGTGGAGGGGGTCCACGGTTTGTTTTTTCTTTTTTTATCTTATCATTATATTTCAATTATTTATAATTGACGATGCCAATTTTTTTTTCTAACTAACTCTGTTTTATTTTGAAGTAACGGTCGAAATTGAATTATTTTTTTATTTCCAGTTTTATTTTTCTCGATTTTTTTTGCTGTTGACTTTCCTATTTATTTGCAGTATGAGCAGTTTTTCTCGATTCTTTGATCTTCCAGTTCTTCGGTACTCTCACCAAGTTCTCTTCTTCCCGTCCTACAGTTTCGTCCCGCTTTAACAATGCTTCGGACTATGAGTACCTCAACACCTTGTTGATCGTCACTACGCCGCTTTAGTTCTTCCGTCAACTAGACTATCCTGTTTCTCCTTTTTTTTAAGATCATTTGAACCTGCTCATTTCAGTAACATTCTGTTCTTATCAGCAATAAAGGAAAATATTTATTTGGATTTCGCTTTTTCTTTTTTTTTTAATCCCTTTTTCCTTTTAAGTTTGGGTAGTCTTGGGTTGTGGGTTAGTTTTTCAATATTTAATTGGGGTTAATTTAGTCACGCGGTTTTTCTCCTGAATTTCACTCTGTTTTACCTTACTCGAAAGTCCGTTTGTTCCTTCAAGTAAGCGTTTTCTCTTACCTTCGCGGATTGCTTGGATTCTGGTAACTGTTCTCATTTTCTGTTGGGGCAAGGTTTCCTTTTGACTTTTTACGCTTCATTCTTGGAGCGTTGGCTGTGCGTATGGGTAAACACGTTTCGTCTTTACTAGCACGTTACAGTCATGGCATATAATATATAAAACAAATCGTAATAACTTGTCATGAGTGAATAAAACAGGTGAAAAATAAAAATAATTATTTGTTTAGTAGCACGAGCCCTAATTATACTATGTTGTACCATTTGGTAACGTTGGAACTTTCAATGCTAAAATATGGCATGTAATATATCAAACAGCTCGTATTAATATGTAATGAGTGAATAAAACGAGTAAAAAATAAAAATGGTTATTAGATTAGTAGGACATGCCCTAATGCTATCATGTCGTACCATGGGTACAAGTGGAACTTTCAATGCTAAAATATAGCATGTAATATATCAAACAACTCGTAATTACATTTAATGATTGACTTAAACGAGTCAAAAATGTTAATGGTTATTGGTTTAGTAGCACGTGCTGTAATGGTGCCAAGTTGTAGGATATGGTGGCATTGGAACTTCCAATAATAAGAGATAGAATGTAATATATCAAACACGTAATAACATGTAATGAGTGATAAAACGAGTTAAAAATGAAAATGGTTATTGGATTATAAAAACGTCCCCTAATTGTACCAAGTGGTACTATATTGTACCTTTGGAACGTTCAATTCTAAGATATGGAATGTAATATATCAAACAAATCGTAACAATGTGCGGTGAGTGAATAGAGTAAGTAAATAATGCTAATGGTTATTGGTTTAGTATAATGTGCCCTATTGGTGCCAGGATGTACGATATATTAGCATTGGTACTTTCATTGCTAAGATATGGCATGTAATATATCAAACAACACGTAATAACATTTAATGATTGAATTTATCGAGTCAATAATGATAATGGTTATTAGTTTAGTAGCATGTGCCCTAATGGTACTAAGTGGTACCATATGGTAACGTTGGAAATTTCACTTCTAACTTATGGTATGTAATATATCAAACAAATCGTAACATTGTGCCATGAGTGAATAGAATAAATTAATAATGATATGGTTATTAGTTTAGAAGCCTCTACGGTAACGGTGCCGTGTTATACGATTTGGTAGCATTAAACTTTTTATGATAAGATATGGCATGTGATATAATTGCATGTGATATAATTGTAACAACATGCAATGATATAATATAATGAGTAATTAATGCTAATGGTTATTGGTTTAGAAGCATGTGCCCTATTGGTGCTAGGTTGTACCATATGGTAGCATTGAAACTTTCAATGCTAAGATATACCATGTAATATATCAAATAACTCGTATTAACATTTAATGATTGAATTTGTCGTGTCAAGAAGGATAATGGTTATTAGTTTAGTACCACATGGTCTAATGTTGCCAAGCTGTACGATATGGTATTGTTTTCACTTTCGATGCTAAGATATGGCATGTAATATATCAAACAAATTGTAACAATGTGCCATGAATGCATAGAATGAGTAAATAAGGATAATGGTTATTAGTTTAGAAGCACGTGTCGTAATGGTGCAAATATGTACGATATGGTAGCATTGGAACTTTTAATGATAAGATATGGCATGTATTATATATCAAACAACTCATCAAAACATATAATGATTGAATATAACGAATAAATAATGATACTGATTTTTGTTTTATAGCACATGCCCTAATTGTACCATGTGGTAATATATGGTACTGTTAGAACTTTCAATGCTATAACTGAAATTTGTTATAAATGCTATTTCGTAATAACATGTAATGACTGAATAAAACTAGCAAAAATAAAAATGGTTATTTGTTTAGTAGAACGTGCCCTTATGGCACCATGTTGTAGTATATTGTACCATTGGAACTTTCAATGCCAAGATATGGCATATAAAATGTCAAACAACTCTTAACAAAATTAATGAGTGAATATAACGAGTAAATAATGGTAATCGTTATTGGTTTAGTAGCACCTGCCATAATTGTGTCAAGTGGTACGATACGGTGCCATTAGAACTTTCAATGCCAAGATATGGCAAGTAAAATATCAAACAAATCGTAACGACGTGCGATGAGTGAACAGAACGAGTAAATAATGATAATAGTTATTGGTTTAGTAGCACCGGCCATATTAGTGTCAAATAGTACCATAATGTGCCATTAGAACTTTCAATGCTAAGATATAGCATGTAATATATCAAACAACTCGAAATATCATTTAGTGATTGAATTTAACGAGTCAGTAATGGTGTCGTTATGATGATATATACTTCCATTTGAAATTTCGATGCTAAGATCTAGTATATCAAACATCTAGTAACATTGTGCTATATGTGAATATAATGAGTAATTAATGATACTGATTCTTGTTCAGTAACAATGAGTGCATAGAATGAGTAAATAATGATAATGGTTATTAGTTTAGAAGCACGTGTCGTAATGGTGCAAATATGTACGATATGTTAGCATTGGAACTTTCAATGATAAGATATGGCATGTATTATATATCAAACAACTCATAAAAACATATAATGAGTGAATATAACGATAAAATACTGATATTGATTTTTGTTTATTAGCACATGCCCTAATTGTACCATCTGGAAATATATGGTATTGTTAGAACTTTCAATGCTAAGATATCAAACAATTCGTAATAACATGTAATGAGTGAATAAAACGAGTAAAAAATAAAAATGGTTATTTATTTAGTAGAACCTGCCCTTACGGTACCATGCTGTAGTTTATTGTACCGTTGGAACTTTCAATGCCAAGATATTGTATGTAAAATGTCAAACAACTCTTAACAAAGATAATGAGTGAATTTAACAAGTAAAAAATGATAATGGTTATTGGTTTAGTAGCAAGTGCCTTAATGGAACCATGTGGTGGCGTATGTACAAGTGGAACTTTCAATGATAAGTTATATCATTTATTATATCAAACAACTCATACAACATATAATGGTTAAATTTAGCGAGTAAATAATGATAATAATTATTAGTTTAGTAGCACGTGCCCTAATGGTAATATTAATTTCCATGTAGTACAATTGGAACTTTTTGCTATGATATAGCATGTAGTATATCGAACAACTCGTAAAAACATGTAATGAAAGAAAAAACGAGCAAAAAATGCTAATGGTTATTGGTTTAGTAGCACCTGCCATAATAGTGTTAATTGGTACCAGAATGTGCCATTAGAACTGTCAATGCTAAGATATATATCATGTAATATATCAAACAACTCGTAATAACGTTTACTGATTGAATTTAACGAGTCAATAATGATAATAGTTATTGGTTTAGTAGCACCTGCTATAATGGTACACTTGGTACTTTTATGTAAGATATGGCATGTATATTATGAAATAATTAATAATAACATGTAAAAAAGTAAAAAAACGAGTAAAAAATGCTAATGGTTATTTGCTTAGTAGCACCTGTAATAATGATGCCAATTGGTACCATATTGTACCATTAGAACTTTCAATGCTAAGTCATGGCATGTAATATATCAAACAAATCGTAATAACATGTCATGAGTGAATAAAACGAGTAAAAAATAAAAATAGTTATCTGTTTATTAGCACGTGCCTTTATGGTACTATGTTGTACCATTTGGTAACTTTGGAACTTTCAATGCTAAAATATAGCATGTAATATATCAAACAGCTCGTATTAACATGTAATGAGTGAATAAAACGAGTAAAAAATAAAAATGGTTATTGGATTAGTAGGACGTACTCTAATGCTAAACTAAGCCAGAGGAACTTTAACTTTTAACAATTGTCCAGGCCTATTGTTGACATTCTTTTTGCGGCGCCAATTGCTACTGATTCCCGCTTACGAAATTGTTGCCTATATTATCGTTATCCTGACTCTTCAAAAGTTTATTGTTGTGTCTCTGGCACTTCAGTAAGTTGTCTGTTTGGATCTCTATCCCAGGATGGCCTTCCCATCAAGTGGCATGTAACTTCCACTGATGAATTGAGGTATATTCATCGTCTCTCATCTTTCGATCCACGTCTCGCCCTTGAATTTCTTCCGCAGGCCCTACTGTTAATTTCTAATTTCTCAACTTCCTGCTCGTCCCATGTCTCCACGTGACAAACGCGAAGAGACTCCAGGAAAGCCTGCAACTTGAAGTGCTACTCTGAATTCGCCCTCCTTTTACTCTCTTGATGTATCAATCTGCTCCGCCATTGAAAAAGGAATCTCCGATTACTTTGATAATCACTCTAACTTAGATATACTGTTTGGCATGTTTTTCCAAGGCTTTACGTCTAAGATTGATATCCTTTTCACTCATCTGATAAATCGTGTTTCCTCGACTGAGGCGTGCCTCGTTGAAATTGACAATCGACTTGACAAATTAGATGTAGCTATCTCTCTTCTTAATTCGCCCTTCACACCTTCAAGGTTCTCTACTCCCACTGACTCTAGTGCCTCCGTTCTAAGCCTACTTCAACATATAGATGATATAGACCAATTCGGAAGACGATGCAATGTCAGAATTTACGGTCTTTCTGAATCCTCAACCGAAGTCACCAGCTCTGCTTGTTTGGATTTGTTCTCTACAAAACTTGGAGTTCACCTTGACCCGTCTGCTATTTCCTCTGCATTTTGAATTGGTCCTCAGGCTCCCAACAAAACCCGACCAATACTCTTACAGTTTGTCTCCTCTTTCCATAAAGATCTAACAATAAAAAAATCGCAAAAAACTAAAAGGTTCCCCTGTCCACATAGCTGAAGACCTCACGTCCTCCCGCTACCATCTCATGTGCACTGCAAAATCCAAACTGGGTCTGCATAACGTCTGGGCGTCAAACGGAAGAATTTTCTGGAAAGACTCTAGTGATAAAATCAGACCAATACATAACATTTCTGATCTATCTGTAATACATTAATCCCCACTAAGTTTCAATCGCATCCTCTCCTCCTCTCTCACTCCTCTCCTCAATTCGCTTCAATCTCCTGCTTTCAGACATGCCATGCCTTTGTCCCTCTATTTCTTTTGCTGACTTCAACTCAACACAAGCCAATAATCCCTCAGTTACCTCTCCTTCTTCCTTTTTTTTCTTATGTTTAAATATTCGCAGCCTTCGGGCTAATTCCTCTTCCGTCATTTCATCCCTTGCCCTTTTATACTCATCCCCGCACATCATCACTATTCTTGAATCCTGGACCAAATCAGCTTATGACGTTCCCCCGCTTCAACACTTCTCTTCTAAGGCTCTCCACCGTCCCTCAAGAAATGGAGGTGGAATCGTCGTTTATATTTCCAACTCACTACATTACGTCCTCAACACTGCCTACACCACCTTTACTGACGACTTCGAAATTCTGACAATTTCAGTAAATAACTAAATTTATTTAGTTTCTATCTACCACCCCCTTTCCGGACAATTTCCCACATTTTTTACATTTTTATCTACTAAGCTCCTTGATCTAAGCTTCTCTTCACACAAAATTCTAATTACTGGTGATTTTAATTTAGACTTCTTTAAACCTGCCCCCAATGCTTCTTCAATTCTCGACCTTACTTCCAGAACTGGCTTACCTCCCTTGGTCTCTTCTGCACACTACTCCTCTTTTCACCATTCTTTCTCCCTAATTGACCAGACCTTCTCTACTTTATCTGATAACCAATATAGCGGGTCCCTCGATTGTGAAATTTCGGATCATATTCCTACTTTTACTTTTCAATCTTTTCTAACCAAGTGCCACCCCAACCTTTCTCCTAATAAAACCCAACTCGTAATTCAGAATAGATTAGCAGTCTTCCATTCCTTTCTCGAATTAACCAACTGGAATTTACTTTTTAGCCCAGAAGTTGATATTAACACTGTTTTTGAGAAATTTCTAACTCATATTTTCAGCGGCTTTAACAGATACCTGCCAACTTTACCGTATTCTTCCAGCAATACAAAAACCTCCTTCCAGAAGACCTGGATGACCCCTAAAATCTTGTTGCTTGTTTTACATAAAAACGCATTATATCGAAAGTACAGGCATGCTCCCAATGATTACAATAAATTAAGATTCCGTTCTTTCTCCAACTCCACACGCTATATTTCGATCGATTTTTTCAAAAAGTTTCTAACGACAAGCCAAAATGGAATTCTAACTTATTCTAACTATAAAAAATCTTATTCGCGGTGCTTCCCTTTTAACTTTATCATTCTCTGATCCTTCCGAAATCAACCCTACTCTGCTAACTAACTTTTTGGAAACACTACTTCCTCCTGCCCCCTTACAGCCCTCACCTCAGTTACAATACCCATTGTCTGTTCCAATAGCATCAACCTCTTTTTTTGTTGCTCCAACCTCCCCGGAAGAAGTGTCCACAATAATTAATCGGCTCAAACCCTCCAAATGTCCCGACTCCCTTGGCATTTGTCCCAACATTTTAATTCAAGCTCACTCCGGATTTGCTGTTCCATTGACGCTACTCTTCAATATTTCCTTCCTGCCTCCGCACCGCTAAGATCACACCTATATTTAAAAAGGGAGACACCTCTAAGTTCACAAACTATCGCCCAATTTCTATCCTTCCCTCCTTTGCTAAAGTTTTTGAGTGCCTTTTCTACTCCCGTTTATCCTCCTATATCTTTTCGAACAATCTTCTCTCTTCCTCCCAGCACGGTTTCACGCCTAAACGAAGCACCACCACAGCCTGTTTCGAACTCCCAGAATACATCGTCTCTAACATGGCTAACAACAAATTTGTAATCTCTCTTTTTACAGACTTCTCAAAAGCATTTGACTCTGTACCTCACAAATTACTCTTACGTAAACTTTGCTATTTTTTCAATATACGCAGACCCCCACTCGACTGGCTCTCAAGTTATCTTACAATTAGGCAATACACCTTAAGCCTTTACTATAAAACATCCTCAGTAATTACCCGCAATATTGGTGTCCCCCAAGGATCCATTCTATCCCCACTTTTGTTCATTCTACTTATAAACGATCTTCCCATTGCGCTTTCCCCACTCCCCTCCATATTATATGCTTATGATGTTACTATATCTCTTGCTGACACCTCACTTAGTTCAATTCAAGACACATTTAATTCAATTTTAGAAAAACTCTTATTCTGGAACACAACCAATCATTTGTCCCTTAATCTAGATAAAACCTTATATATAATATTCCATCAAAACAATAAAATATTTGTTTCCAACAAATTCTTTCTACTTTACAATTCTCAGCAGATTACTCAGTCTAATTCTTTCAAATATTTGGGCATACATTTAACTCATAATCTTTCCTGGGCTACCCATATTAACGCTCTTGCCTGCACACTGAATCAACGCTTAGGCCTTTTCTCCCGCCTTCATTTTCTTCCCCCAAAAATTCTCCTTCTTCTTTACAACACCATGATTCACTACTCACTATCTTATGGTATTCTATTTTGGGGTGCAACCACTAAATTTAACAATCTACGCCTTTTTAGACTGCAAAAATGGTTCGTCCGCATTTTACTCAAACTTCATAAGCCAGCCCCAGTTTCTCACCTTTTCAAAATCTTAGGAATATCTCCAATACATCAACTATACCCCATAAACCTAGACATTTTTATTTTTAAAGCACTCCCAATATTAAAGGTTATAATATTGTAACCTTCCTTTTGCATTCACCGTTTATAAAAAACAATGCCCCTCCCTACAATACACGCCAAGCCGACTCTGTCTAAAAGCCGTTCATAAAGCACAACTATCAACTTAAATGTGTTTCCATTTCAGGCAGAAAACTTTCGTCCTCCATACCCTTAAGCCTCCGCATCCTAACGAATTTCACAATTTTTAAATCCCGTATAAAGAATCATTTCTCTACTCTCCAAAATAATTAACTAATTTCCTATCACACAAGACCTGTCCTCTCATATAAAAGTGTAATCACCTACTGTTGTACACAATCTCTTCATCCCCATCCTGGGACCTACCTTGTCGGCACCTGGCCATACAGGCCTAGAATGGATGAATTGTACTTTTCCATAGATTAAATAAATTAATAAAGATTAAAACTCGTAAAAACATTTAGTTATTGAATTTAACGAGTCAATAATGATAATGGTTATTGATTTAGTAGCACGTGCTCTAATGGTATTATGTGGTACCATATAGTTCCATTGGAACTTTCAATGCTAGGATATGCCATGTATTATATCAAACAAATTGTAACAACGTGCTATGAGTGAATAGAACTTGTAAATAATGATAATGGTTAGTGGTTGAAAAGCACGTTCCGTAATGGTGCCAAGTGGTACGAGAAGGTAGCATTGGAACTTTCAATGCAAAGATATGGCATGGAAATATATCAAACAACACGTAATAACAATCACTGAGTGAAAAAACGAGTAAAAAGGCTAATGGTTATTAGTTTATTAGCACGTACCCTAATGGTACCATGTGGTGCCATATAGTACTGTTAGTACTTTTAATGCTAAGATATGCCCAGTAATATATCAAACAATTCGTAATAACATATAAAGAGTGAAAATAACGAGTAAAAATGATAATGGTGATTGGTTTAGTAGCACATGCCCTAATGGTACCAAGTTGTTCGATATGATAGCATTGGTACTTTTAAGCTGAGATATGGCATGTAATATATCAAACAACTCGTAATAAGATAGAATGAGTAAAAAAACGATTAAAAATGCTAATGATTATTGGTTTAGTAGCACCTGCCATAATCGTCTCAAGTGGTACCATAACGTACCATTAGAACTTTCAATGCTAAGATGTGGCATGTAATATATCAAACAAATCGTAACAATGTCTTTTTGAGTGAACAGAACAAGTAAGTAATGATAATGGTTATTGGTTTAGTAGCTCGTGGTTAAATGGTACCATGTGTTACTGTATGGTACAATTGGAACAGTCAATGCTAGGATATTTTTTTAAATTTTAATTCATTTTATTTTTTCCACTTGCATACGAGGTCTGTTCAAAAAGTTATTTATTTATTTATTTATTTATTTATTTATTTATTTATTTATTTATTTATTTATTTTTTTATATATTTATTTATTTATTTTTTTTTTTTTTTATTTATTTGGTAAGGAAATACAATAGCATCTGCCCGGGGCCAGTATCGCCAAACAACCGACGAGTTTGGTCCCCAGAAGATGGAGACAAATTGTAACAGTACACAATAATAAATTATGTAGTGTAATTGATAAAATATATAATTAGAAACAAAGAATAAAATTTTGGAGTTATCATTATACGAATTCAAGTAAAATTTAAATTTATCAGAATAGAGAAAAGAGGCAGAATGAAATAAAGAAAGAATATTATATACTTGGTAATGAAGTATGACAGTGAGGGTGGGGGAGAATAGGGTAACAGCTGGTTGGGGATGTGTAATATTTCTTAATGAGGCTCTTAAAGGTGGAGATGTTGGGTGCAAGGCGAAGATCGCGGGGTAATGTGGACCAAAGTTTGTTGCCAGAATTTGATATACTTTTTAGTTGGTAGTTCTGCTTAATGCGTGGGAATCGTAGAAAGTTAGAGTGACGTGTGTTGTAAGGTGGGGAAGTAGGTGATGTGAACAAATGTTGGGGGAGGGATATTATAATGTGGTTATTGAGTGCTTTGTATATAAAGATTGCTAAGTTTAGGGGATAAAGTTGGTGAATTGGGGTTATACCTATTGAGTGAAAAAAGATGTAACACAGGGGCGGGTTTGGGTAGTTTATCAACGATGCGAGCAAACCATTTTTGTATCCTGAGTAAGCGGAGTAAGTTGAGTTTTGTAGTTGAGCCCCAGAATTGGAGGCCATAGGAAAGGGAGGGGTGAATCAGAGTGTTGTATCATAGAAGGAGGATTTTTGGGGGAAGATAGTGGAGGCGGGAGAAAAGACCTAGGCATTGGTTTAGAGTCGTGGCTAAAGAATTAATGTGAGTGTCCCAGGAGAGGTTGTGGGTTAGGTGAATACCTAAGTATTTGAACGATTTGGACGGTGAAATCTGTTGTGAGTTATAAGATATCGAGAAGTCATTTATATCAAATTTTTTGTTATGCTGGTAGAAGATAATGTATTGGGTTTTGTCAAGATTAAGGGAGAGGATTGAAAGTATTCCAAAGTAAAAGTTTATCAAGGATTAGGTTGATTGATTCCTGAATTGCTCGTAATGAAACGTCGGCACAAGATATAGTTGCGTCATTGGCGTATAGTGTTAAAGGCAGTGGGGATGTTATGTGTGAAAGGTCGTTTATAAATAGGTTAAAAAGGAGGGGGGACAGAGTGGAGCCTTGGGGAACGCCGATGTTGCGGGTGATTATTGAAGAGGATATATTGTTTAGATGGAGGGTATAATGACGATTTGATAGGAAGCTAGAAAGCCAGTCAAGGGGAGGGCCTCGTATATTATATAGATGAGAAAGTTTGTATAAAAGGAGATCATGAGGAATAGATTCGAAGGCTTTAGAGTAGTCGATGAATAGAGAGACAACGAATTTGTTAATGGCCATGGTGGAGATGATATCTTCTGAAAGTTCAAAAAAGGCAGTGGAAGTGCTTCTCTCAGGAATGAAGCCATGTTGGGAAAGAGAGAGGAGATTGTTTGAAAAAACGTAGGAAGATAGACGAAAGTAAAAGAGGTTTTCAAAAATTTTGCCAAAAAGGGGAGAATGGAAATTGGGTGGTAGTTAGAGAAATTGGATGAGTCGCCTTTCTTGAAATTTGGGGTGATTTGTGCAGTACGAAGACAAGAGGGAAATATACCTTGAGTAAGGGAGATGTTGAATAGGTGAGACAAGGGGATAGAAAATTTGGAACTTGCTTGGATTAAGATGTTGGAACTGATGCCTAGAGAATCGGGGCAGTTTGAAAGTTTCAGTCGATTGATAGTGGAAAATGTTTCTTCAGGAGAGGCAGGAGAAATAAAGAATGAAGTGGATTTAACTGGAACTGGAAAAGGGTAATCTGAAAGGGGAGTGGGCTGGGAAGGAGCTGGTGGAAGTAAAGTTTCTAAAAAGTTAGTTAAGAGGGTGGGGTTGACAGAGTTGGGGTCGGAAAATGGGAGGATAGGGGGAGAAGATCCATGAATTAGACTTTTTATTGTTTTCCATTTAGATTTAGTAGTGGTGACTTTCTTGAAGAGTTGGTCGAAGTAACTGGCTTTTGCCTGCTTGATGAATTTGCGGGTGGAATTGGAGAAGGAGCAGAACCTAAGTTTGTTGTGGTCGTTAGGAGAGTGTCTGAATTTGCGATATAGTGAATTTTTATGTGAAATGAGAGCGAATATATAGGGGGTCATCCAAGGTTTCAGGAAGGAGGTTTTTGTCTTCAGGGGGGAGGTTGGTATAGACAGTAGATATCTATCGATACCAATGAAAATGTGGGAAATGAATTTTTCGAAAAGATTGTTAATGTTGGTATCTGGGTTAAATAGAGCATTCCAGTCAGTTAGTGTCAAAAAGGAGGGGAAGGATGCTAATCTGTTAGACGTTAACAGTTGTGTTTTGTGAGAAATTGAGACGAGGCAGGGAATGATTAAAAGAGATTGGAAGGTGAAAATAGGGAAATGATCGGAGATATCGCAGTCCAGGGATCCGCTATAGAGATTATCGGATGAAAGAGAGAAAGTTTGGTCGATCAGAGAGGCTGAGTTGTGGAAAGTGGAGTAGTGAGTGGTGGAGGAGATTAGGGGCGATAGGCTGGATCTGGAGGTGAGGTCGAGAACTGAATTAATGTTAGGGGAAGGGGTGGAGAAGTTAAGATTAAAATCACCGGTGATTACAATTTTGTGGGAGGTTAGGCTAAGATCGAGTAGCATGGAGGAAAATAAGGTGAAAAAAGGGAGAAGAGGAACGGAAGGTGGGCGGTAAACAGAGACTAAGTAAAACTAAGTTTATTAGGATTGTTAGGATTTCAAAGTTGGGGGTGTAAGCGGTGTAAGTAGAGTTAAGAGTGTAATGAAGGGAGTTTGATATATAAACGGTAATACCTCCGCCTTGCTTAGATGGACGATGTAGAGCATCAAATGAGTAGTGGTTTAACGGGGGAACTTCAAGAGACGAGTTTGTCCAGGTTTCAATGATGGAAATAATGTGTGGGGGGGAATGAAAAAGGGGCAGGGTAGCAAAAGGTGGAGGAGTTGGCTCGAAGACTACGGATATTTAGGCATAAGACGAAAAGAGCGGTTGTGGGGGAGAGTGAGGGGTTATTAATTAATTCAGAATTGAAGACGGTGAAGGAGGTTGGAGGATCTGGTACAGTCATGGATGAGAGGGATCGGAAGGAGTTCTGGAAAAGGGAGGGGGGAAATAGGAATAAAGCTGAAGTTCCGGAGGGAGGGATAGGGTAGACAGAAGAGAGGTGCAGGGAGGGTGAAAAGAGATTACTGACCGGGTAGAGATGGGGAGATGCTAAGTTGGTTTAAGTCGGTAACTGTCTGGATGGAGTAGATTTTGGCAGTGGGATCTTTATATAGTATTCGACCGTTAGATGCCCAGACGTTGCACAGGCCAAATAAATATATGATATATATGGCATGTAATATATCAAACAAATTGTAACAACATATAATGAGTGATTTTAACAAGTAAATAATGGTAAGGGTTATTGTTTTAGTAGTACTTGTCCAATTGGTGCTAAGTAGTACAATATGGTACCATTCGAAATTTCAATGATAAGATATAGCATGTTATGTATCAAACAATTCGTAACAAATGTAATGAGTGAAAATAACGAGTAAATAATGCTAATCGTTATTGGTTTAGTAGCACGTGCCCTAAATGTGCCAACTTGTACAATATGGTAGCATTGGAACTTTCAATGCTAAGATATGGCATGTATTACATCAAATAACTCGTAACAATGTGCTATGAGTGAATATAACGAGTAATTAATGATAATGATTTTTGTTTAGTAGCACATGCCCTAATGGTGCAAAGTGGTATGATATAGTAGCATTGGAACTTTCAATAATAAGATATCGCATGTAATATATCTAATAGCTGGTAACAACATGTAATGAGTGAATACAACGAGTAAATAATGCTAATGGTTATTGGTTTAGTAGCAACTGCCCTAATGGTCCCAAGTTGTAGGATATGTTGTCATTGGTACTTTCAATGCTAATATATGGCATGTAATATATCAAACAACTCGTAACAATGGGCTATGAGTGAATATAACGAGTAGTTAATGATACTGACTTTTGTTTAGTAGCAACATGCCCTAACGGTGCCAAGTAGTATGATATGGTGGCATTATTAATTTCAATGCTAAAATATGGCGTATAATATATCAAACAACTCGTAATAACATTTAATGAGTGAATAAAACGAGTAAAAGATGAAAATGGTTATTATGTTAGTAACACTTGCCCTAATTTTACTATGTAGTACTCTAATGTACCATTAGAACTTTCTATGCTAAGTTATGGCATGTAATATATCAAACAAATCGTAACAACTTGCCAAGAGTGAATAGATCGAGTAAATAATGATAATTATTATTAGTTTTCTAGCACGTGCCGTAATGGTACCATGCGATACCATATTGTAAAAATGGAAATTTTAATGCTATTATATTGCATATGATATATCAAACAAGTTGTAATATATCAACAGGTATTAAGACAATATAACGAGTAAATAATGCTGATGTTTATTTGTTTTGGAGAATGTGCCCAAGTGGTGCCATGTTGTAATAATCAATAATAATGCAAATAGTTATTGTTTTAGTAGCACGCACCCTAATGGTGCAAAGTGGTACGATATGGTAGCATAGGAATTTTCAATGCTAAGGCATTCTCTATAACATATCAAACAACTTGTAACAACATGTAACAACATGTAAAAAGTGAGTATAACGAGTAAATAATGATAAAGGTTATTGAATTAGTAGCACGTGCTCTAAGTGTTTCATATGATACCATATTGTACCATTGGAACTTTTAATGCTAAGATATTGCATGTAATATATCAAACCGCACGTAACATCCTGCCATTAGTAAATATAGCGACTAAATATAGATAATGCCTAATGGATTAGTAGCACGTGCCCCAATGGTACTATGTAGTGCCATATGTTACAGTTGCAACTATTAATTCTAAAATAATCATGTAATATTTCAAACAACTCGTTAATAAATGCTATGAGTGAATATAATGAATAATAATGCAAATGGATATGGGTTCGGAATCAATGGGGGGGTACCTTTTACCATCCTTGAACTCAAGGAGTCCCTAAATACAAGTCAAAGGCTCCAAGACCTGATAAATTGCTAGATAAAACCTTTCTTAGTAGAACATGCCGTAATAGTGCCTAGTGGTACGATATAGTACCATTGGAAGTTTCATTGCAATGATATGGCATGTAATATCTCAAACAAGTCGTAAAATCTACAATGAGTGAATATAAAGAGTAAATAATGATAATGGTTATTTGTTTAGTAGCACCTGCCTTAACAGTGGCATTTAGTACTATATAAAACCGTTTAAACTTTCAATGGTGAGATAAGCCATGTATTAGATCAAACAACTCGTAACAACATGCAGTGAGTAAATATAACATGCAAATAATGATAGTGGTTATTGGTTTAGTAGAAAGTGCCCTAGAGGTGCCAAGCGGTATAATATGGTACTGTTGGAACTTTCATTGCTAAGATATGGCATGCAATATAAAACAACTTATTAAAACCTGTCATGAGTGAATATATCGAGTAAATAATGATATTGGTTATTGTTTGTAGAACATGCTCTAATGATGTTATATAGTACCATATTGTTACATTGGCACTTTTAATGCTAAGATATGGTATGTAATATATCAACCAACTCGTAACAACGTGCCAAGAGTGAATATAACAAGTAAATAATGATCTTGTTTATTGCATTAGCAGCACGTGCCGAAATAGTGTCATATGATACCATATGGAACCATTGGATCTTTCAGTGCTACGATATGGCATGTAATATATCAAATAACAGTTAACAACATGCCATGAGTAAATATAATGAGTAAATAATGATATTGGTTTTTTTAAGTAACACGTGCTCTAATGGTGCCATATGATACCATTTAGTACAATTGGAACCTACAATTCTAACATATTTCATGCAATAAATCCAACAACTCGTATTAACATGTAATAAGTGAATATAACGAGTAAGTAACGATAACGATACCGTTTTATGAAGTACCATATGGTACTGTTGGAACCATCAATGCTAAGATATGGCATGTAATATCTCAAACAACTCGTATTAACATGTAATGAGTGAATATAACGAGTAAGTAGCGATAACGGTTTTTGTTTAGTAGCACGTGCCCTAATGGTGCCATATGATGCCACATGGTACATTGGAACGTTGAATGTTAAGTTATGGCTTTTATTATATCAAACAACTCGTAACAACATGTAATGAGTGAAAATAATGAATATAAATGCAAATGGTATATGAATTCTTAGACGTGCCTTAATGATGCCAAATTGTACAATATGGTAGCATTGGTATTTTTAATGCTAAGATATGGCATGTAATATATCAAACAACGGTAACAACGTACCATGAATGAGTAAATACCGATAATGTTTATTGGTTTAGTGGCACGTGCCCTAATAGTACCATGGAGTACCATATGTTACTGTTGGAACCATAACATATGGCATATAATATATCAAACAACTGGTATTAAGATGTAATGAGTGAAGATAACGAACAATAATGCTAATAATTTCTGGTTTAGTAGCACGTGTCCTAATGGTGCCAAGTGGTACGATATGGTAGCAGTGGAATTTTATATGATAAGATACGGAATGTAATATATCAAACAACTGGTAACAACGTACCATGAGTGAATATAACGAGTAAATAATTATAACTGTTATTGGATTAGTGTCACGTGCCTTAATGCTGTCATGTGATACCATATGATACCATTGGAACTTTCAATGCTAAGATATGGCATGTAATAAATCAAACAACTCATAAGAATGTATCATGAGTGAATATAACGAGTAAATACTGATAGTGGTTTTTTGTTTAGTAGCACGCATCCTAATGTTACTAACAAGTACCATATGGTACTGTTGGAACCATCAATTCTAAGATAATGCATGTAATATATCATCAACTCGTAATAACATGTAATGAGTGAATATAACGAGTAAAAAACGATAATGGTTATTGGTGTAGTAGCACGTGCCCTAAAGATACCATATGGTACAATATCGTACTATTAGAAGATTTAATGCTAAACAATTACATGTAATATATAAACAACTCGTAACAACATATAATAAGTGAATATAACGAGAAAATAATGATATTGGTTATTGCATTAGCAGGACGCGTCATATGATACTATATAGTACCATTGGAGCACTTATTGCTAGGACACAACATGTAATATATCAAAACCTCGTAACAACCTGCCATGAGTGAATATAACAAGTAAATAATGATAATGGCTAATGGATTGGTAGCACGTCCCCTAACTGTGTCGTATAATATCGCATGGTAATATTGGAACTTTCAATGCTAAGTTAAGGCTTGTAATATGTCAATCAAATCGTAATAACGTGCCATGAGTGAATATAACGAGTAAATGATGATAATGGTGTTTGGTTTAGTAGCAATTGCCTTAAATGTGTCAAGTGGTACTATATTTACCATAAAACTTTCAATGCTAGGATATGGCATGTAATATATCAAAAAACTGGTAGCAACGTACCATGAGTGAATATAACGAGTAAAAAATGATAATTGTTATTGGATTAGCAGCACGTGCCCTAATTGTGTAATATGTTACTATATAATACCATTGGAACTTTCAATTATAAGATATGGCATGCAATATATCAAACACCTCGTATGAATGTGTCATGAGTGAATATAACGAGTAAATACCGATAGTGTCCTATAATATATAAAACAACTCGTAACAACACTTAAAAAGTGATTATAACGAGTAAAGAATGACAATGGTTATTGGTTTAGTAGCACGTGCCCGAATGCTGCCATATGATGCCATATTCCACCATTGGAACTTTCAATGCTAAGATATGACATATAATATATCCAACAACTCGTAACAACGTGGTATAATTGAATATAAAGAGTAAATAATTATATTAGTTTTTGTTTAGTAAAACCTGTTCTAATTGTGTCATATAATGCCATATGGTACTACTAGAATTTTCAGGGCTAAAATATTTCATGCAATATATCAAACACCTGTTATCAACCTGCCATGATTGAATATAACGAGTAAATAATGAAAATGTGTATTAGATTAATAGCACGTGCCTTAATAGTGTCATATGCTTAAACATGGCATGCAATAAAACAAACAACTTGTAACAAAGTGCCATGTGTGTATAAAACTAGTAAATAATGATAGTGGAAAGTAGTTTTGTTGCATGTTTTATAATGGTACCATATAGTATTGTTTTTTCAATGCTAAGATACGGCATGTAATATATCCACCAACTCATTACGAGTTTTTAGATCTATTGTTATCCATAGCTTATTTGTATTAACAGAATAATGCTGTTAGGCCTTTTGTTATCTAAAACTCACTACTGGTTTACAAATTGCTAATTAATATTTGTTAATCGCTTGCTTCAATAGTAAAAAATAACGTATAAAGACTTTAGTAATTTAATATGAAAAAGTAACAGATGCTTACAAACAACACTTCAGCAATTAAGGCTAACTTCGTTTAATTTTATGTGGGAAATTACAAATTAAAGGACTTTTTTTTAAATGTATGAAGATTAACTCCCTCTCCGTTTATTTTTCAGTTCTTTAAGTTTATTCTAGACAATAGCTTACTTAAATAGTGATTTACAATTTAGTTTTCATATTATTTCATTTTGTCTTTAGTGTTTTAAAATGTTGAATAATTCCATATACCCATGTATGATGTTATAACATAAAAATGTGCTTCCTTTATCCGCTTTGGTGGTAAAATCATTATTGTTTAATTTCTGTTTCGGACAAGTTGCACTGATTTCCTTGATTTTCGCTGGCTATAATTCCATTATCTAAGAACACGGCTTCGTAGAAAGACAGGCGTGTGTGAACAAATAAGGTGTGTTTCACACAAATCATAAGTTAATTTCTTTTCGCTTTTACACAATGCAAAATTACAATTTATATTCGGCACTTTCATTATCGTCGACTCCGGAGTACACCTCAAATGTGGACCCTAATTTTCAAGTTTTTAGTTTGTCTTTTTTCATACATAAAGTTTTTTTTCAGTTCTATAGGTACTGCTAAAAAAATGATTCAGTTTTAAAATATGCGTAGTTATTACATGTGGTAATTCTATAGGAAAAATAATGAACTGACACAATTTAAATTTATAATGTGTTGTACTTAAATGTATGTCTATAAACAAACGCATTTTTCGTAATAATGCACCAGCTGTAACGCTGGACCATTATAATGAAAAAATTTCATCACCCACGAGGGTGCGATTAGTGCAATATTTTTAGGCAATTTTCGTGCAATTTCAAATAACGCTTTTATAAATGTTTCCTCGAAAATTAAATAAGTGTTTAGCTTCCATTGACTAATTAGCTTCTTTCAACTTGAAAAACTCCAATTACACTACTTCAGTTGAAGTAAACATACTCGATAGAGAATTATAAGCCAATGTTCTATTGATCGCTTCAAAATGATGTCTTACCAACATATTCTCAACATGTTTAACAGTATTTAACTCATTAGTCGTTTCTTTAAGCAACGTTGTTTGCTCATCCATTATTTGTAAAGTTTCTTCTTGCAGCCATCGCAAGATATCAGTCATTTCGTTCAGATCCGTCATTCCTTATCCATAACAGCACCGAAGAGAGTTTTTATTATTTCTCTTCTGAGATACATCAAACCACAACGCTTACGTCGATTGCCAGTTAGACTATCTAAACCTTGAATATCTAACTTTAATCTACAATACTTATTTTCTAAAAGTCTATATCTGATCCATTACCATACACTTTTAAGAATGTGCAATAAACTTAATCAAAACTGTAAGTTTTCTGAAATATATATTTCTGCATCTTGAAATTTATGGACATATTAATCTAACAATTTAAATGAGCAAGCATTTAACATTTCTGTATTTTAAATGAGTATTTATCTTATCTGCGAATAAATGAGTCATTTTAATCCATAAAAAATCTTAATTCAAATGCTTCTTCATAAATACGTATGACAGATTATATATTTCCTATCATACGAGGATTGAGACGTAACGCATGGCAACTATTTATTGTGAGAATTCGGGAGGAGATGGAAAATGTGATGTTTACAGATGAAATATACAGATTGGTTATAATTATTACTATCCACAAATCGTGCGATGAATGATCATCCGACTAAGAAGTTTAACCATCACTTCTTAGCTATTTATTATAACTAAATAGAAATGGGGGTATATATATATATCTGTTTGGTAGAGTGGAGTTAGTAAATAAATTCACTTTTCTTGGTCGCATGATCAGTCATTTAACAATGTGGGGATAGTGAAGATTAACCTTTAAAGATACTGAAGATTAAAAATTAACGAAATATTAACCCTCTTACATGACGCCAGTTTTTGAAAAGAAAAAGTGATTTCTGTAATAAACCAGGAAACTTTTTGTAAATTAATAAATGACGTTTTTGGACCAACATTTTTTGTAATAAATTGGAGATATTAGTTGGTTTATAGCATTTTTTTCAGTTTCATATAATATATTTTAGTTTTTTTTTTGTAAAAAATCATTTGAACTCGGTAATTAATGTCACAGAAATGAAATACGCAGTTTCAAAATTTTTTCAGAATTTATACATGAAAGTTTACTAGTATAAAAAATAATCGCATTTAAGTATTTTTATTCATGACAGAAGACTGAAAAAATTTTTCAAATATATTTGTAAGTTATTTTTCTATGAATGAGCATTTGAATTTATATCAAATTGTAACTTGAGCTCGATAACGTAAACACGTCATTTGATAGCATCAAACAGCTATCACGTAAGCTACACACGTAACTAGCTCCCCATATTAGGAACAACGGCACGAAGTTCAATATTCCTTTGTTCTATATAGTAAGGTTCTGACATAATGCAATAGCGCAGACAAATGTGACATAATGATGGGGGGAGGACGATTACAACGGCTCGTTTTTTTATTGAAAAACTATAATATTTTTTATTCCAGTTAAAATTAATTGAGACATCGAAATCAGGAGTATCTTCTGCTATGGATTGAATTGTTTTTTCCCGTTCTGGACTGCGGTATTCCGTAACCCCTTGTATGCAATTAATATGACATACATGTAAGAAAAAAAGTGTTTAATGGTGTCGTTAACATGACATCAATGTAAGGGGCAGCCAGGAAGTAGGGGAAAATATTCAGAAGGGGAGACTGGATGGTAGACAGAGGGAAACAATGAAGAGGGGAAAAAATAATGGACGAGGGCGGAGCACACACCAAACAAGAGATGGAGGGAAAAATTAGGGGAAAAAAATGAAAATGAGAAACTAAATAAAATTAATTTTATTGCAATTTTTAGAATATAAAAGGTTATAAAAATCTTTATTCTATTATTGTTATTTTAAGAATTTAAACATTAGTAGAAAGATGAATTTTATAAAAATTGTGATTGACACAACCACAGAACAAGGAAGTAGTAGGCTAAAATTCCCCTTGCTAAGAGAATAATAGATGAGGGTAAGCAATTCAAGGATGGTTGAGGACAACAATAGATTAGGGGAAAACCTGGAAAGGATTAAAGAAATAACATGCAGTGAAGTGGCAATTTGGGTATAAGGTGCATGACAGCAGCAGGATATAAAGGGAAAAAGTTCCTGACAAGCAAAGGGCTAATAGCAGTGATTGCAAAATATGAAATTTTTCTCCATTTATGCTTCAGTGCTCTGAGTAAGTCTAAATGTCATTTTTTATTACACTCTGATAAATTTTTCTGCCTAATGCTAAGAAAATGAAAGGGTTAAAATATACAAGTAGTTTTAGATATGTAGCTGCATAAGAAAATTAATTATAAGATCAGAAATACTTCGTTAGTCTGTTGATTTGGAAGTAACAGCATAAGAGAGCAGCATGTTATAAATATTATTTTATTAACCTTCTAATGCATGCGTCTAGGTTGTGTCTATATTATATAAAAAATTGGCGATAAAGTATCAAAAGTTTCAACGTTTTTGAGTTTTAAATTTCATACTGTGTTCATCTCATATAAGTTACTATACCAATTTTCATATTTGTGCGATAATCAGTTCTCTTCTGGGCATTAAAGGGATAACATGTAATGAGTGAATAAAACGAGTAAAAAGTAAAAATGGTTATTGGTTTAGTAGCACGTGCTTTACTGGTGCCAAGTCTTACGAAATGGTAGCCTTAGAACTTTCAATGATAAGATATAGCATGTAATATATCTAAAACTCGTAACAAAATATAATAAATGAATTTAACGAGTAAAATGTGATAATGGTTATTGGTTAAGTAGCACGTGCCCTAATTGTACCATGTGGTACCATACGGTACCGTTAGAACTTTTAATGCTAAGATATGGCATGTAATTAATTAAACAATCGTAATAAAATGTAATGAGTGAATAAAACGACTAAATAATGATAATGGTCATTGGTTTAATAGCATGTGCCCTATTGGTGCAAAGTTGTACGATATGTTAGCATTAGGACTTTCTGATACAGAGACCAGATATAGCTATTCGCAGTCCAAGAACGTTAACGCAATATCACCATATAGTGTCCGTATGAGTTCTTTTTCAAATTCCGAGTTATCCATCGCCAAAAAGTTGGTTATCCAGACCACTACAAAGAAGGGTATCTTAAGCCAGAGAGCAATAATCTTAACTCATTTTTGCTCTCTGTTTAAGCCCAAGTCTTATAGTGTTGTTCATCTCTGGTTACATCAATCCTGCACTACAGTTGATTAAGTACTGATTTGTGGAAACATAATAAAATGCATAATTCCTTGAGTCATTTACACATTTTTTTGATAACTTAAGTCATCCATATCAGCCTCTTTGCAATATTTTTTGGATACTAAACTAACGAAACTGGCACCAAACAAGGAGAGTCTTCAAATTGTATATCGGTGTGACCAAAAGAAAGTTACTTCTTCCATTGTCGTAATCGAAAATAGCTATTTGACCAAAATACTATGTCGCATGCTTAGCTTTACTATCTGAGCATTAAAACACTAGAAATAGAAAAGAGGTTGCCTACGAGTGCCAAAATCGTTCAAGTCTCATACACTGTCTAGCCTAAAACTTTAAAAGCCAATATCTTATAATGGTGGAAGAAATTTGCCATCTAGCAAAAAAATGCGTGTTTCCAAAAGGTCTGTATTGCATGCCATGTAAAGGTCTTTCAATGTAAATGGTTCGTATATTTTTTCCATATCCTAGCATTGAAAATTCCAACAAAACATAATGATTTCACCATAATCATAGAAGGAAAGCAGTGAAATTCTCTATGTTCTACTGGATGATGGTGCCACTGCTGCTTTGGCTCCAAGCTTATTTTCCTTTTAAGTTTTATTTAGAAAATGAAAAAATCTAATATGAATGACAACATATCAAATAAAGAATCTCAATTGTGCATTTATTATATGTCATTGCCTTTCTTATTAATAAATTTAAAACAGAATTATACTCTTAAAAAATAAATAACAGTTCGGTTATAATGAGAGAAAGTATTCAAATATTAAGAGAGCAATTTTGGAATTTTTTTATTTGTTTTACTTTTCACTACATTACAAACATCTCTCCTCAATTCTGTAGCTAGAAAAAAAATCCTAGTTTTGATATAATATAAAATACAGGGTGAATAAAATACAATCGCTAAACACTTAAATTCTAGTGGCCATTCTTTAGAGGACGTTAGTCTTTATTTTCTTCATAACAACTTCCATAACAAAAAAGAAAGAACGAAATTCGAGTCTTTTTCTCATGAAATTCAATTTCCTATAACGACACTAACCTTTGCAAAGGCACAATTCTGTCAATAACTTTCCCCCCACTTCCCTCTCTATTCAACTATTCTCTAATTTGTCAAAAGGCTTTCTATAGCTTCTGTTAGCTTCTAATGTCTTTGGCTTTCCCTCTCTACATTTTTCTCCCCCCCCCCTTTATAGCACCCTGTATATAAGAGGTCTTCTAAGCCCCTATTATCACTTTGTCTACCAAATAGTCTGTTTTTTTACGGAATCTTACCATGTTGTGTTCATTTCTTTTTAATAAATTAATTATTAATTTAATAAACCATTTCGTGTACCTTAATCATGAAATCAGAGTACTCTGATTTTGCACCTATTTGACTTTTTTATTCAATTTATTTTTTAAATATACATACTTTCATTAACAATTTTTTTCACTACATAACAAGGAAAAAATAAATAAAATCTTTTAAATGAAATTAAATAAACGACCCAAACTGCGAGTCAATTCCTGTGATTGTAGCCAAAACTGTAGCAGCACCACAGTTTCACTAAACTGCCACGGAGACAATTTGGGTTGACTGCACACTTTCATGTTCGGTTACCATTTTTTCTACAAATATCTCACCAAAAATTTTAAACTGAGATTTTTTGCATATACAACAATTGTTTTCAGATGAGCAATAAATCGCCAGTAATAAAAAGTTATTATCTTCTATGTCAATATAAAAGCATACTGAAGTTTCACAACTTACGTTCTATGATAATGGTCTCAATAAATCACATACACTTGAACGAATTTCGATTATCATTAATTTCAGTGTATACTTAAGTTTATACTTCATAATTCATGTAACTTCATTTATGTAACTTCATAGAAAAATGTTTCATGAACTGCGTGTCATAGGCTACTTTTGAAAGATGCAATAGGAACTGATGGCTTCTACTAAACCACGTACCTTTAAAACTGTTTGAACTATCTTAATTTTTACATTAAATTTATTCATGACTCGAAAATCAAAGCTATTTGATATATCTAACTAAAAAACCTTCGCATTGGAATTTCTTGCACGGATGGAGGTGGAAGAGCATTGGCCATGGAACATTTTGTGGGCGGACGAGGCCCATTTTTACCTGAATGGGGATGTCAACATCCATAAATGCAGGATTTGGGCCAGCAGTCCCCCTCATGTTCTCCACCAAATTCCATTGCATTTTCTTAAAGTTACCGTTTTGTGTGCTTTGACAGCAAATTTCATAACTGGACATATATTAATGAGCAGTCGAGAGATGAACTCGTGACATGCACTATGACTGCTGCTCACATGGCATCGATGCTAAGAAGTTTTGTGATACCAGAACTTCAGTAACGTGGCATTTTAGGCACAACGATTTTTATGAAGGGTGGGGCTCCACCTCATAATGGTTCATGTGCCAAACAGTTACATCAGCAACATTTCACAGATGAACGGATTATAGGCCGAAACTTCCCCTTTTCTTGACCACCCTGGTCACCAGATAAACACCCCTGTGACTTCTAGCTTTATTGTTACCTCAAAGCCACTGTTTATGGTGATACCGTCATGAATTTGGTGGAACTGAAAGATGCGATATGCCGGCAGGTTTGCAACATTCCTCATGATATGCTACGAGCTACAGTTGAGAATGCAGTATCTGGTATAACCTGCTTTTAATAAATAGTGGAAGCCAAATTCAACATGTAACTAATTTTAGTTAAAGACTTGTTAACCTGTGTCTTCGTGTGTAATTTCGTATACGAATATTGCAGAAAGCGCCATTCCATGCTTTTGAACTGATGTTTTTTGGTGGATATGAACTTCATGTGCCCTCTTGTTTAATATTACCAAGTATTATAGCTTTTGGTCCAGTAGTTTTCCTTTTTATGACCATGTCAAAAGGGAACTTTAATTTTAAAGACCTTGAATTTGAACTGATAGATAATTGGAATAAAATAAATAAAAGACTCTTTGACCACAACAAAATTACAAAAGGAAAAATACTACCTTATCCTGTAAGCTCTTTTCGAGGGCGAAGCTCTCATCATTCAGCAGGTAAAAACAGGGAGTAACCAGGAGAAAAACCGAAGATACTGAATTTAACATAAACAGAGCGGGTATTTATAGAGAAAAGCGGCCAATAAAAAACAAAGGAACAGACGTACTTCAACAAGAGATTCAATGATTGGTTAGGTTGACCCACTATTGAATTAGCTGAGAGTCGCTGATTGGCCCTTTATCCGAATTAAGTAACTTATTGCTGTTTGTGGATTGAATCCCCATACTCTCAAAGGCATCTAGGAATCGGTTCTTATTTATTGATTCTAAAAGGTTAACATGTTCGAAGGAAATGCCACGTCCTGTGTCCAGTGAATGCTTGGCGACGGCGGAGAGATGGCTTTTGCCGAACTTCCTATGGTACAGATGCTCTTTAAACTGGGTCAAAACACTGCGAGAAGTCTGTCCTTGATAAACTTTCGGGCATTGAGGGCATTTGACTTCATAAATCTCTGACGTTTGGAGAGGGGGAACCTTGTCTTTGGGGTTGCCCAATAAAAACCTTGCTTGATTTGGGTTGCTGAAACAAAGGAAAATATTATGAGCTTTGAAAAGTGTCTTAAGACCTTTGACGAGCTGTCGATTATATGATACAGAGATAGTCATATGATCATCTTTAGTTTTTGGAAGTGTAGTAATGTCCCTGATAAACTTGATAAATTTTCTTTTCTTAAGAAGGTTTGTCACAGTAATGTGATCATAGCCATTCCCCGTGGCAATTTTCTTAATTATGGAGATTTTTTTCTTGAAGGCAGTATTACTTAAGGGAAGATTTAAGGCACGGTCTAGCATTGACGTGAACGCGGAAATCTTCTGACTCCATGGGTGGCTGGAGTCAGACGGGATAAAATTCGATTTGTTCGAAGGTTTTCGGCATACGTCGAAGGATAGAAAACCTTGATTCCGCAAAACTAAAGTATCCAGAAACGGTAGCTTACCATCAACTTCAATTTCGTAGGTGAATTAGACAGTAGGGAATAAATTATTAATATATTAAACAAACTTATCAATACTGCAGGCCCTGCTATGGAATATGGCAAATATGTCTTCCACGTAACGATACCAGACATCAGGAAAGTAATGGCTCGAATTCTTGAGGATGCTTCGAATATGTCCGCACAAATTGGGCTAAGATAGGACCCCATAGGAGTCCCATTATTCATTTTGTAAAATTTTTCTTTATACAAAAAAATATTATTGTTTACACACAATTCGGTTAAACTAAGAGATATTTGTTTCTCTTAATTTCTGGAACATTATTTTTGATCAAAATCTCTTTTAGAAATTCAAGAGTCTCGGGGATAGGGATGCTAGGAAAGAGTGAAACCACATCAAAAGACACCAGAATTTCCCCGGGCCTGACCATCCTATTGTTAAGTTTTTTAGATATATATATCATATAGTTTTTTGCTATATGGATCCAGTTTCCTGTCGATAGATGGAACCATTGCGTTTATTCTTTGATTGCTTATTTCAACATTTTTGTACATTGTATTTGCACAATATAACATTCAATACACTTCATTGCAAAGATAACATATATGGAATTACTTATCTTTGGATTAAAAGTTTCTGTAGATACTAGACCACTTACCTTTGAATTTATTTGGACTAATTTATTAGGTTTGACTTATATTCATTCATTAATTAAAAATTGTTTAATATTGTACTTGATAATCTTACAGTTTCTTCAGTTTCTTCAGTTATTATCTTACATTTGAGTTATTTTCATCAATTTATTTGATGGTTAAAGGGTAAGGGTTATTCCCGACCTTCGAGTCGGGGCCTGCTCTGCCAGTTGAGCTATTGCGTTGTGGCTTCAATGAAGTTTATTTGGATATATTGTAACAGCACAGCTGTTCATATCCACAGTGGCTCAGTTTCTTAGAGCAAGGCCAGCGATAGGCATGGTCTCTGATTCAAATCCTGGTCGCGGAATTTTTCCTTTCTTTTCAATTTATCTTCCATTGTACTTGTAATTGCCTAGCAATAAAATTGTTCACTAAACCATGAACTTTAAAACCAATTTAGAAATATATTAGATTAATTTATATTCATTTATGCATGCCATTGTATTATGAATGGGTTTGGTATGGCAAACACTTACTACTCATTGTATTGATGGGGTCGTGGGGAGAGAGCAAAAAAAACAAAGTTCTCACGGAATAACACGGAAAGTTCTCACGAAGGATGTCCTCTAAATTTGTGACAACGTCTTCTTATCTTTGAAAAAGTGTAATCCTTAGTTTTGAGCTCTGATGACAGCAGATTCGAACATAAATGTTGAATCACTTGCAATGCTGGGGAATCGATGCATCGGACCCAGCTTGTAACACACAGTTAGGAGGCAAATTATGCAGAAGAGCTGGATAAATGCCCATGATTCCTGAAAACACAATAATAAGCTCTATTTGAGTTTACTTGGTGAAAACACAATTATCATATACACGATATCACTGCCATTCAGCCAATCCTTATTTCCTCCATGATGGTCAGCAACGGAACAGTGGAAGAAAAACGATTTTTTCACACATGCGAAAATTGCCATCATTCCCCGAAAAAGTCTGCAACAACAACGAATGTCACGGAATGGTTTTTTTAAAATTAAGATCCATTGTTTCAGCATCCAACAGAAAACACTAACAATTGGCTTGAAAACTGATAATTGCCATCTTTTCTCTTTAACGACAAATCATTATAAAGATATGCAATGTTAAATAAAAAAATCCAAATTTATTAATCTATGCTAAAAAAATGAGAAAACTGATGGAGGTCTGCACCGTGAATTCAATAGATCCCACAAAACACATGAATAAGCGCAATAAACACCATCCCATACACTTAATAAACAAAAGATAACCCACACATCTAATACAAAAGAGGTAATCAAAAATCCCCTGCATATGCAACTGTCCCCTGCCCCTAAACAGAAAACAAAAACATAAGACACACTGGCCACAGTCACAAAACTAGTTAGATCTCTCTGGATGTTTATTTTGAAACACTTCATTGATCAGACAAAAAAAATTACAAGATATCGAGCACATATGGTGGTACAAGAAACAGCCAGAAATACATTTCTACGAGACCTAAGAACTCAATTTTACCTTGGTAGTTGTATTCTTCATTGTACTACTAGTCCTGAAAGGGTGGTGCCACATGCATCTGGATGTCAAGTGTGCTCATTTATACAGCGACTTAGGTGTTGACATCAATTTGCAACCAGTCCCTGAGTATGTTTCAAAACAACCCTCTACTGTGTGTAAACAGAAAAAAGCACTTTGTGGTCTCCATTAGTCTGGTCGTCAATGGTACAGGGAACTCGATTCATATTTTCAAAAATCAGGCTTCAAGAACTACAAGCAACAAATTGTGTATTCTTCTATGGAAGCCAAGCAGTTGTGATTGCATATGTTGATGATTGAGCTCATTCGCAGAATTTCAATCTGATTTAGAGGCTTTAGTTTATTTAATTCCTTGCGACTACAAAATCAAGAATTTTGGACATTTGAGGAATTTCCTATCTGTTGACTTGATACAGGATAAAAAAGGTATACTGGATGCACCAACATCAATACATTGAGAACTTCTTAACACTCCTATGAAAACAGCAAAATCATAATCTGCTTATAAGATATTAATAAAAATTGATTTATACATAGTTTTCACATAATAAAAATAGCCCACAAAGTTTAATGTTTATATTCCAAGTAGATTTGCTAAAATGTTGAAAAACGTTACCAAAAAAGCCTATTTTTCAGGCACAAGCACCTACTTGAGAATTCAAGTATACTCTGACCAAAAAATTAAGAAGTAACCTTCCATATATGTACAAAATAGTAACAGAGAGAAATTGGATTAAAATATCATTAGAGAGTCAGAAATAATTCATAAACTTTGGTTTAATTACTTTTCGGGAAAAAAATCTGTTCTTGACTAAATCCAATTTTTTAATTAAAAGAATGTTTTTTTGGAATATTTCTCTCTGTTGCTATCTTATTCATGTATTCATTAACAAGTGCAAATATTTTCATTGATATTTAACAGGTAGTGACTTAGTTTCATATGTTTGAAATTATGTCAGTTTTCCAAAAATGAAGTAGTATAAAAATGAAATTATTTTAAGGGCTTTACGTTTTATGATTGTTCTTAACTTATTTTCATCCAAAAACTTTTTCAGCCAGCTGTTTCTTTTTTTCTCTAGGTAATGCTTTTTAGAGATTTCTGTTGTTTTTTTTCTTTTTTTATAAACAACAGTTGCAGTAACCTTTATTTGGGTGGCAATGTATCAAAATAAGGCTTATTGCTTTGCTTCGATACAGATGAGAGGCAGTGAGGTGAAGTTGGTCAATCAGAGGAGCTAATCTTAAAGTAAAAGATCATGTGCTGCCATCTGTTGTTGGCAAATAAAAACAGAAGCTAATTTTGAAGTAAAAAACAAATGCTTCTATTTGTTGATAGGAAATAAAAACACGCGAATCTTTTAGTAGAATTTATGAATAACAAAATTAATGTAACAATTAGAACAAATTTTATATCATTTCCAAATGATTATATTTTACCGAATGTTCATATGGTAGAGGTATCCAATGTGATTTCTTTTTGCATATATATCATGCAATAATTCAAACTTTGAAAACTATTATATTATAACAATATATCAAGGAACCATTATACATAAAAGTATAAACATTTTTATTTTTTTGTGAAAGTGACTGCTTTGGCATAAGAGTCTTCCCGTAAATAAGTTCCTGTCAACGGAAGGGATTCCAGTGTACATCCCATTGAAGGTTGGATTCGAATCTAGTTAGCAACATCGTCCAACAGATGATGCCAGCACTAGTAACATGAATCGGGTGCCCTATCTTTCGTTATTAGTTTCTACTGTATTTGACTCAATGGACAAGATCGGACATTCTGCATTTAATTATACTACTGTACTAATTCAACAGTAGTCCAGGAATCAAGCCTTAGAACTGTTTACAGCAGATCCTAGATTATGTTGTCACTACAAAGAATTTATGTATAAGACTAACTCTGAAGAGCAAGTTTGCCTTACAGTTCTATACGGACTCAAACTAGGCAGCGGATTTGGATGATAACAAGTCAAATAGTGGTTTTGATGGTTTTGTTTTTGGAGTTCCAGTAACCTGGCGGTCATCGAAACAGAAAAGTGTCGCACTGTAAGCAATAGAAGCAGAGTTCCTAGCTATGTCTGACACAGTTAAGGAACTCCTATGGCTGCATCTTCTTCTAGGAGAATGTGAAGGACTGTTTCCACCTCTTGGGATAGTGAAACTCTTTAGCAGCGACGATTCAGCTATCCAGTTTGCGCATAAAGTATCTGAACATTTCCGATATAACCGTAATGATCTCAGCTAACGCTCTGTGCAAGAGGACGTAGAAAATAGAAATTCTAGATTGAGTTGACAGTAAGATCAGCACTGCAGACTTCTTCACAAAAATTTTATTTGTAAATAGCTTGAATTTTTTTTATTAAGTTATTATTGCAAACATTTTAAGTATAGCACAGAAAGGGGTGGGATTATATATGAATTACAAGAGTGTTACTGCCCCTCATGCAAATGCATTGTCCGTAGACATTTGTTTAACGAATGCTGAAAATTATCAGCACACGTTAGATTGTCTGTAATATTTGAAGCACTAGTTGCAAGGTCATTCCCTCAACATTTATCTGGGAATGTGAAAAGTGATGAAGTTTTAGCTCGTTTCTGTAAAATTTACAGATCAAGCAAAACGTCCACATTGCTTTACATGCCGCATTTTACGGGGGGGGGGGGGCCCGCAAGAATTTTTCGGCACAGCTCTGCGAATCAATTAGTTGTTCTACCAGGATTTCACCTCTCTTTATCTGTGGGTGAATAAAAATCCCTCGTATCCACAGCATCACCCCAAAATCGTCACCAATGAATTCGATCTAACTCTGGGTGCATACTTTCGTCTGATTAGTGCAATGGTAGTATCACCTCAAGAGTTATTCATAACGGTGCTCCCATACCGCTGCTGTGGCCGATTATTTCTACCGCTCTGTCGGTCATGCTCCACCGAGGAGTCGAGCGCTATTTGCCATCATACCAACAGTGAGCGCTCATTGCAGGCTGTTGGGTGCTCAACAAAGTTATACATAGCAATCGAAGAAGGGTACAAAACCAAAGCAGTGAATACCGTCTGGCCCTATCCCCGAAGATTTTTTGTATGACTCTAAGAATGGGTAAACCCACTTTTATTAAAGTACGTGAATATGTTTATCAGTGATAATATATTGCCTCAGGCTGGCATGATTACGCACAAAAAAGAGTGAGCAGTCAGTGGTTATTCAGGCTGTATGACAATGAGAGGGAATTGAGCTCAATGCATCTCATCGCTTAAAGGGATTTGTAAATTAGTATTAAATAACCTTCAGAGATTTATATTGATGCAAGTGGCTAATAAGACACTCACCATTTTTGTCGAGAGCAACAAAGATCTATCGCCTCTTCAACTTGCCATCGATCGAGGTGACAGATGTAGATATTGTGTCAGAGGAACTTTTTTTCGTGTCGTATAAGACGGGCCAACAGAAGATGCACGAAAAGGGTACTGTGAACGCCTTGTTTGTTACTGCATATAGTCAAATGGAGGCCATGAAATGTCTCAGGCGTCTCTAAATTATTATGATACTGACTTCGTCATTTTCTTGGAGAGATGACTTCGTCATTTTCTTGGAG